>JAEIHY010017785.1:0-29032 GCA_018904565.1 Drosophila tsacasi | reverse complement strand
CACCAAATTTGGTATGTAGGTCGGAATGTTTTGCACGCAGATCAAGTTTGTTTCAGATTTCGCTATTACACAAGATATTCTAAAGAATTTCTAAAGGGAATCAACATAAAATAAAATGTTTTGTTATCTAAATGGAATCTTAAGAAACGTAGAATTCGAAAACAAATATTTGAAAAACACTTTTGAGATAAACAAAAGTCTTTATAAAATTAAGTGTTTTGTTTTAAGCCTCTATAATTACCTCTTAAGGTAATTTCCCAGCAAATAATGCGTCTGACAATTTTATTCCGGAAAAAAACACACTTTCAATAGAATTTATTATAAATAAGCTCTTTCCGATAAATCTAAGGAAAACAAAACGTAATAAACCTACATAATTCTTGAAATTACTTATTTATTATTTGAGTTAAAGATTTATAAACAGTGAAATAAATCATTTATACACTTGAATTGAGATTACGTTCGTTAAGTTCGTTTTGGGGGCACCTGGAATCCTGAGTATTTTGAATATATGTAAATTCCACTTGATTCACCATTGGCAGACCCCAGGAGGCCTTTGCCTTGTTGTTATTGGTTCGTTTTGGTTGTGCAAATAACCTGAAATAGCTGAAATCCGCACTGGCGATTATTCCACCATCCCTCACTCACTCACCCTCTGCGAGTGTTGTGAGTAACACATAGTTTTTTATTTATTTATATTTTTTGTTGTTGGTTTTCGTTTTGTTGACTGCCGCCGCCGGCTGGCCAGGCCAAAAGGCAGCGTTGCGTGTCAACAAATGAGCAATCGACAATAGTATAATAATGGCCAAGCTAAGCGGCCAGAAACGGCGCCCCCCACTAATGTCGAAAACTTGTAGCTGGCCGTTGACTAAGGTCTAGGCGTTCGTCCATTCGCTTGGCGTTTATTTATTCAGTGCTGACGCATTCGGTCACTATTGAGCCACCAGAGCCACTAGTTCCACCACTACTACTACTTAACACACCAGGCTGTCTGACTAAGAAGCTCTCTGGAACCGCACCAGCGATAACCCCCCGGGCTAAAAGCATTTAAGGGAAAAGGCCAGCCGCTGATAGTGCGCATTCGAACCGTTCGAACGAGAGATGAGATGTTCGTGGAAATCGACTCTGTTTTCTCAGTATAATTATAAGCGTTATCTCTACGGTATAGTTCCCTGCCCGAGGCAATGTTCTATATTCACAAACAAGTGTCTTGTTTAATTTGTTATTGATGATTCCACAGTGATTAGAATATTCGTCGTACAGCTGCATACAAATTGGGTTGTTGTGGATTTGAATATTACTCACTTTATAGAGCTTTATATATAAGATAATAAACAACAAAACACACCCTGTAGTAATATATTTATATTACATTTTTAAGGCCCAATTTAAGCCCTATAAAATCTTATTTTTATTCAATTAACAAAAAAGATATATACAATTCTAGACACACACCTTGATAAATGGCAAACCCATCGATCAACGGAAGCTTTATAATAAAGTCTGGCACTCCCCCACGTCGTCGTCGTCAGTGGAGGAACTTCCCCTGCGGAGTTTCCGTTTCTGCCTTGACAACCGCTTAATACCCATTCTCATTCTCATTCTCATTCTGGGTCTCTACTTGGTAGCAAATTGTCTGGCCAACTGGCAGCTTTATCATTTTGGCATTTTGGCTTAGCGACTGCCAAAATCGATAGCGCCCATAACTATGCAATGCACAATTAGTCCAGTTTGGGGTTATGTGTCTGGTAATTATATGCAAAACGGATATTGGGTTATTATTAAGGCTGCTCAAAACGAATGTGGGTTAATCTGCATACAATTAGATAATCGATTTTACTTAACTTTAAGTTTAAAATTATACTTTTGGCTAGGCAAAGGTGTTTAAGACTTCGTTTGCTATCATTAAGGAAAGCTACTTAAGTTAAGAACCTATTCATGTATTTTTGAAGCCAAAATCTTTAGAAATATGTACATAGGTTCATTTTAAAATCTATAGTTTTAGATAAATCCTGGTTTATTATGTCCGACTTATGAACTTAAAATTGGTTATAATGTCTGGCTTTCAAGATTAGACTTTACTCTTCGAAACCCTGATCTTTAAGATATTATATCCCTTTTGTAATAAGCTTTAAGTAAGTTTAAATCACAGTTTCTCTTAGCTCTGTCATTGCGATCTTTTTATTTGAATTCCCTAACTTCAGTCTTAAACTTTACTTCCCAATACACCCATCTTTAGAATATTATATTTAAATTTCCACAAGCTTTAAATAAATTAAAATCTCAAATTCTTGTAGCCTTGTAATAGGACTCTTCTCTCTCGAATTCCCTGGCTTTTCCTGATCCATTTTTTTTTTTGTTGTTGTTTTTTTTTTTAACTTTAACAAAAGGCAATCAATCCTCTTTTTTATATCTTGTATGTTTTTTTTTTTTTTGCACTGTACATTCAATTAGTTTTGATTGTCGCTTCGCTTTTGTCTCTCGCACGTTGACGATGCTCAATTAAAGAAGTTCGCTCTATTGATTACGTTTAATGTCGATGACGAAGACGCCTTCCCCTGAGTCGAGTCTCGTCGCGTCGCCCTGCCCTGCCTCTGCCCCTTGCCCCTGCCCTTCACCTCGGGAACCTCGACTCGGTGGCGACTCCCAAAGCGGTTCAAGTGAATGGTCAAACCTGTTTGCTCTGCAGATATGTTGGGGGCATGTGCACGAGCGGTAATAATAACAAAGTCGGAGCCGCCGAACGGCAACGGCAACGGCGACGACTACGTCGCCAACATTTGCTGAACGGCTGAAAAGACTGAAAGACTGAGCGACTGAAAGACTGAGCGACTGGAAGACTGGAAGACTGAAATACTGAAAGACCCAGCGACTGAACGGCCCAGACATGATCACGTCGCCGTTGTTGTTTGGGTCTCTGATTGTTTGCGCTGTCTGTTCTGTCTGCGCCGGAGTTGGAGCCAAAGTCGTTGCTGTCGATCGTGCCAGATACACAGAGAGAAAATACAGGAAATAAATTTGTTGTATTAAAATTGTTTACAATTTTCTATGAGAAAATATAGAGCTGCATTCCTAAGGGCAAACAGTCTTTAAAGTCTTTAAAGATAAACGCACAACCTAAATTGTACCTAAAACCAAATGGGGAAACAAGTAGGACAGTTTTTACGTTAAGCGGAATCTTAATTTTAAAAATAATGAAGAATACACTTGCACATTTTTTAAATAATTATTATAACTTATTCCGAAAGTATCTTCTACAAAAATCAATTATAAAAAGACATCCATCGATTTATTAATAAGGCTTATAACGATTTTTATTAAGGGAAAATTAATAAAAATAAGTAATATTAAAATTCTTAACTCAAAAAATAATATTAAAGTCTTTAACCCTTTTTTAAATCTTTAAACTTTTTCCCAAAATATCTTTAGCAATCAATAATAAACTTTTAACCTTATCACCCTAAAAATTCACATAATTTCCTAGTCTAATATTTATTTACGATCTTAATTTAAAAAATACTACAGAAAGTGTTTAACCTTTTCTAAATATTTAAACTTATCCACAAAATATCTTTAGCAAGAATAAATTATATAGAGTGTCCCTCAGACATTTTTGAATAACGATTGTAAGGCTTTATATTAAGAAACAAATAATAATAATAATACACTTTTAATTTCACCCTTAAAATTAATCAAATATTTTTTTTAGTGCAATATTTATTTACTGATGATCGCACAGTTTTGCTGAGTGTGGCATTGTCGCCAGTTTGGCGGGACTGGCGATCGTAGCTTCTGGTTGCAATGTTTCCAGTATCGCCCCTGCCCCAGCCCCTCTTGCCCCCACATCCGCCCCCTTCACCACCACTTCACCCCCCTTTTTTTGACGAATGTTTTATGTAGCGCTTAATGGTTTCATTTGGCGGCTGAGCAGAGTTTTCTCATGTGTTTGTGTTTGTGTATCGATTACCCAATGCGTGAATGAGTAAGAACCCATCGATGGGGGCGACGTACGCCTGGTGTTGTTTTTTTTTTTTCATTTTTATTGTAGTTATTGTTGCAGTTTGAGACCGGCGGCCACTTGTGCCTATTTATGTTTGCCAGTCGCCACAGACAAGCGCACAGATACTCGCACATCGCACAGATACGCGCGATAGGCGCAGATACTCAGATACGGTTAATTGTTGCCGTGCAGCGATCACTGATCGTCCGTGTCTGTGTGGGTTTCGTTCGTATTTTTAAATCAATCGATGCAATAGACGTTTTATTGCTGTAATCAATCGTCGCGTGCATGTGGCAGCAGCAGCGTCGTCGTCGTCTGTTCGATTAATCGTACGAGTGCGAGTATGATTCCGATACGAGTAGGTACGACTATGAGTACCGACAACTGGTATTACACAGCAGCAGCAGCGAGTACCCACACATATTACACGATGGAAAATTTATAGTGTTGTATAGGTGTTTCCATTGGATTGACCATAAACCTGGAAACTGAAAATTAAAATCAATTTATCAAAAAAGGAGTAAGAAATTACTTAAGTATTCCGATTTATCTAATTTTGATTTAATTTCTTTTACTCGTTAAGTTCTGCCTTCTTTTATCTCTCTTTTATAAATAAAAGTTTTCTGCCGCTCCAGCCGTGCAATCATTTTATATTTATAATAAGAGAGGGAGAGAGAGAAAAACATTTATTATAGGTGAGCAAGCGCATCGGAGAGCACATTTATAATAAGAGAGGAGAGAGACAGAGAGAAAGAGCGGACCTAGTCATCTTTAAAACATCTTTAACCATAAATAAAATATTTATTAACTTTATTTGGTGAATGATCTTATTGACAGATAACGAATAATATGATTTATACCCCAAAATAAAATAATTCAATCATTTTAGCTAAGAAATATAATCGTGATGTCAGAGATAGAGCCTATTTCATATAGAAATTGATAAAGACCCGTATCGGATGACCAACTAGGGTGATAATTTCTCACCGTGTGGCCTATGTAGACATGTCCATATAGATGTACATATCCATACGTGTCGCTTTAATAGACGACGAGTGCGTACCACTCGTCCTCGCTTGATTGTGTTTATTGATTAGATTGTTTACCTTTCTTCGTGATATCATCAACGGGGCCCAGCAGCAGCAGCGACCAAGTGTTGAGCGTTATCGTACGTCAACTGTCTAAATAAACGTACATCTGAGAACACACGCTGGAAACTATTCCGATTCCAATGGAATATATAAATACATATGTACATATGTATATGTTTCGAGAGAGCGCGTGTGTGTGATAGTTCTTATCGAATCGCTTCCGTTCGATTTGGCACAGAAAATTTCAGACTTCGTGGGGATTTTTTTCACGGATACACTGGTACACTGTGTATATACCGTTACTGCTGTTTTATCGTTATCGGAGATCGATTTTTAATGGCTGCAAAGCGGGGGAAAGTGATTTATGGAGACCGTTTTTTACGGCTGCCACAAATTAATATCCAAAGCTGATTGATTTGATTGGAAGTTCAATGGGTCAGCTTTTAATACCTGGAGGTTTATAATAGTATTTATTCTGACATAATTGATGTTTTAAAAATCTTAAACAAAGTATTTTAAAACTGTGTTTTGAGAAGAAATATGTTTTTCTTAAAATATATTCTTGATTTATAGTTTCCTGACATTCGGAAACGCCCAGAAACCATTTTCTAGATTGATAAATATGAATTTTGTTTAATTCTGAAAATTAATTTTGAATCATTTCCGTTTCAAATGAAAATTCTATATTTTGTAGTCTAATTAAAAATTTGTCAAAAATTCAAAATTTGTCTTCTATTTTATTTCACTTTAAAATCTTTGATAGAAATAAAAATACCTGTATTATTTTAAAACAATAAATATAATACAATACAAGCCGAAATACCCAACAATAAAATTCAATTGGAATTCGGAAAACAAAAAATTAAAAAAGAAGTACGAATACACTCAACTATAAATTAGCAAACAAAAACTGTACACTTAAAACGGCGCACAGCGGGGGAAATTGAATAAATGTATAAATAAACGCAGCACAGCAACAAAAAGTGCAAAACCAATTGATCTAATAAGCCAAGAACGCGGCGGCGCTCACTTTACGCGTTTTGTTGTTTTTTTGTTTTTCTTTGCCTTTGCTGTTTTGTTTTTATTCAACAGAAAGCAACAAGAGCAATAACAATAGAACTTTTTGCGGGCGGGCTTCCCTCGCGGCAGCACAAATACGCAGCGAAATACAACAGAGAGGAGAAGAAGAAGAAGCAACCGTTTATGAGAAGGAGGAGGAGTAGGGCGAGGAGGAAAAAGTGATTTCGCTCGTTTCGTGGAAAGAGAGCGAAACACTGAGCGCCATATGTCTGCTGGGGCGAGCAAATCACGTTGGCCGGAAAGAGATAGCAAGCGGCAAAGAACACACACTCATACTTACTCACTCACTCACCTCACACATACCATGACGCGCAACAGCCGACGACTTGGCGACGCCAGTTCACTTGCTTCAGTTGTTGTTGTTCTTGTTCTTGTCGTTTACTCTTAATCATTCACACAGGGGCGGTTCAGGCTTTATGGGGTTAATGATGCAACAACACATTTAATGTCAAGAAAACATATAGCAAACAAGCTGGCAAAAGGCAAAAAGCGAAAAGCAAAACCAAACATGAATATCTAATTGCTAGAATAAATTGTGTTTTTGGGTGCAGTGCAAAAATAAGCACAACTATTTGCCCACACGACGAGGTTTGACGGACCGAAACAGTTGATCGATACTAAAAGTGCGAGTTTAACCCTTGAGCGACACATTTTAATAATAGCAATGACTTATTTCTGGGTCTTATTCTAGAAAAAAGATTTACAAAAAGCTGATTTTACAAATATATATGTGAACATACATACATATGTATGTACATACATATGTTCGTTTGACTTTGTCACCAGATTTCTGGATGGATATTTAGATAAGTTTGTGAACAAAAAAGTTGACTTACAAGATACTTAGGTTTTTCTGGAATCAGCTAGGAATTAAATTTGATTTAAAACGTTATAAAAACTGGTATTTAAGTAAGCTTGTAAATTTTAAAGCTTATTTACAAAATAAAACTAATGACGCAAAGAAGTTTCCCAGAATGTGCAAAGAATGCAATGAAAACAAATAATAAAACATTATCTGAGTAAATTAAATAAAATGTAAACCTTTAAATACTTGTAGTAGAATAATTTGAAGATTATTAAATGTTAACATCAACATTATTGGTAATGAATAGTATTTTTACCAATTATCCTTAAAAATCAAATGATCTTCAAATGTGATTAAGGATCTGTATTAGGTGTGCCAGAAAACGTACTCTGCGATCGCCCAAGGGTTAAGGCAACGCCTCCGCACTATGGGACAAACGACTAGTTTTTCAGGCCAAGACCCATTTAACATATGGAACGCACTACGCAACTACCCAAAATGCTACGGATACTGCAATTGTTACTGAATATATAATATAATAATAAATATATAATAATTATTTGTTTGAAGTTATAGTTAATCCCACAAAAAGTGGTCGTTCGCACCATTGTGCGCTGCCTGTTGCTGCCTCTGCCGCTGCGACCTCGGCCTCTGCCGGCGTCAACTGGGCCCGCCATTCTTCGATCTTTCGTCGAGCTGTGTGGTTGTCCGTTGTTCGTTGTTCGTGTGGCTGAGGCGACGATGAGGCGGAATAGAGCGGAATAAATAACGCAGCGCAACATAAACAAAAGGCAAAGAAACCACAAAAGAACGGAACATACGAAAGCCCGGCCGTGTCTGTGTGCGTGTGTGATATGCCAACGAGTGTGTGTGTGGGCGAAGTGCGAGTGCAGCCGCCACAACAAGTTTTGTATTAATCAAATTAGATCATACCACAAAACGAGCGAAGAAACGCGCGAGAAAGAAGAAGAAGAAGAGAAGGAAAGGTTACAGCGAAATGAATGTCATAATATGCTAATTAGCTGCGGTGCAAAGCGACAAAATATTCAAAGCACTCACATACTCACATACAATCTCACACAAAGTGCAAAATTCAAAGTCTTCTCTCTCCGCGAAGAGAGCGACTGGCGGCGGGTGAGAAAAGAGCGGTGAGTGAGTTCGAGTAAGTGCGTGCGAGTGCGAGTGCAAGGAATTCCGAGAAAAACTGTGAAAATTCAAAATAAACAAAAGTCAAAGAAGGGGAGATCTCTTGAGAATACAATACACGAAAGAAGCAGCAAGCTGAGAAGGCAACAAATACAAATCTGGGCAACCCCGCGGCCGGGCCGCAATATCAGATTTGTGTTAGTTTTAGTTCTCAGTTGAACCAGAACCAACAACAACAACAGTTAAAGCAGCGGCGACAGCAGACAAAAAAAAACGTGTGCGGGTGAGTGGATAATCTTCGCATTAGTATGTGTGTGTGCGAGGAAGCAGGAGAGATGACGAAAGAGAGAGAGAGAGGGAGAACACAGTGCAGCAACAATAAGAGATTTTTTGTTGGACTTGAACTACTTTGAGGCGTTTTACCTGAGATTTACCTGCGCTTCGCCCTTACCTTTTGCCCCAGCCAAAAGGTAAATTAAGCCGGCGCCAGGATACCTGGCTATACAGTCAGCGCGAAAGAGAGATAGAGAGATACGGACAGACAAAAGGCTTGCAACGTCATTGACACGGCGCGAACAACAACAACAACGACAACAGCACAATGCAACGAAAGGTGGAAATCCACTTAAATACTGCACCACGGGGCATCCGCAAGGGAATATCGCATTATCTCGTCACTACAGTAGAACCATCCACCAGCAACCACTTTGAACTCTTGCAACTAGAAATAGTATCTCAAAAGAATTTGTTAGAAATCCTTAAATAAACAATAAATTCGGTGAGTTTTCTCGGGCTACAAAATATACAATTTCGTCCTTGGTACACGAGTTTCCACTGTATATATTCATGTTCATGTATCTTTGGGACTGCTCTCAAGTGTTTTACGAACAATTAAACATGCAACAGTTATAATACGTTCCGCCTTTAATGCTATGTGCCTGTGTGTGGTGCTGAGCTCTGTGTGTGTGTTTGCGTGAGTTTTGAGGAATGCCCTGTCCGGGGGAATGACGACACATGTTTATCGGCTGGGCAACCCCTAAAGAGCAGTCATGACCTTGACAACACACAACAGCAACAGGGAACTCTGCGGATACGCGGATGTGAAGTCCTCGGATACCAGCTACAGATACAGATACGGATTCTTGAAGTGCCTGAAATCCAGTTATTATTCCATGCTCATTGCGCATGCTTGTGAATATATTTTGTGGGCTCATTTCAAAACGGATTCGTATCGAATCGAATCGAATCAATCCCCAATATCCCAGCCATCCATCCCCCTGTCGGCACCTGCCCCGCTAAGGTGCCTACGTAAGCGCTTTGGATTTATCAACATTTATTTATTTATTTTTTTGTATTTATTTATGATTTTTTCTTTTTCTCACTTTTCGCTAATATGCAAAAATTCACGACGCCGCCAACGTATTTCCGTCCTTCAAATGCCAAAACGCCAAGACTAGCAGAAAACAAGAAAATAAGAATAATATTCAAAAAGCAAAGAAAAGTTAAGAAGGCGAAACAACAACGCACACAATTTTTGTGAGAAATTATATTCATGTCATTTTTGTTGTGCTTAGAAATGCACGATTCGGAGATTCTTTTCTCTAATCGTTTGTTTTTATAAACAGTTTAATTTAATTGGCCCCCGAAAACAAAGCGCATAACGTGACATTAAAGCGAAAAACTGTCATTAACTTTTACTTTTACGGCGCCATAAAAATGGTGAAAAATTACGAATATCATAGTTCCCAGAACAATTTAATTATGATCGTTATGGCTTGCTGCGGATTGCATAATCATCGAATCGATTCGAGATTTCCATTTGGCTGTCATAAAGCAAATACAAATAGATAATTTTTAACAAAAATGTGCTAACGCAAAAGGCCAATAGAAGAAGCAACTAAAAATATTATGAGCAGATAGATGTATAGACACAGATGTGGGTATATATGTATATTTAGCAGACGTCTACTTGGCTCTATACCCGTCTACTGTCTAAAATAAAACACTTGAATGTCGTCTTACGTAGTTGGAGCATTTAAAAATACATTTCTAGCGCGGCGGCACCCAAAACAAAATGGAAAATCGAGGAAAATCAAATTCTATCAGCCAGAAGAAGGCAATGCTGAGCAAAGTCAAAAGTCAAAGACAGTGGAAAATAAAAATAAACAACAATTATCGAATGATTCTTAGCCAGTCTGCCTTTCCCGATCTTCTGTTGTTGTGTTCGTTTTTGTGTGTAAACAAAAAACGGTTGGCCGCGCAATTATTTAACACTTTTTGGCTTTGGCCAAATAGCGCCACGGATTCCGCTATTTATAAAATTTTCATTCGTTTTCATTTACACAAATTGCGGAATACGTAGCTATATAATTTGATATTTGCTTTGAACTCTTTTTATTTACGATTATCACACGCCCGCAAGTGTAATTTCCTCAACGCAATAATCATAAATAATATTCGCAAGTCAATTGATTTCCAGAAATTTCAAAATAACCTATGAAAATGATCTCTATCTCACTTGGCAGAAAAATCACGTCCCTGATCGATATCGAACTATTTAAAAGTTGGTTTCGCTCTACAGTTTTTATTTGTTTAATCTACAGTTTGGTTTTGCCCGATTTCAACGCCATAATTGTTGCCATAAATATTTGAGAATCGCAACAGACCCAAAATACGAATCCATAAATCTATATGGGAAAGGAAGGTATATATAAGTGCTAAACAGTATTCGATTCTGTTTCGTTTCGCTGTGCCAAAAATCAATTTTTGTTTATACAGACTTTACCTACATATACGTAAAAGCCTAGGGAACCTTGGCAATCGCCGAGCAATAGAAACTGAACACAATTTTCACCCCCACGATAGACTTTACAAAAATTTCTTCTTCGACTGACGTCAAACAAATTTTGGGAATTTCCGCGCTAATGTGAAAAATGTATAATGAGTATTTTTATAATTTGGCGAGAATTTCGTTCTGTTTGCCAAATTGTCCATAAAATACTGCTTACTCATCGAGAGGAGATGATAAATCGCTCTCCCTATATTAAGGTTCACTACTCTTGGAACTTATTTAAGGCCTATATCTTATCTATTTTCAAGTTTTGGAAACCGTACCTTGACCTTTAACTCGTAACAAAAGAATAACGATAAGCTCCAAAACCGAAATCTATTTCACAAAAAGTACTTAGATTAGTCAAAAGAGACCAACGTCAGAGCCGTTTGCCTAATGTTTTCGCCATTCCCCATAGTTTATCAACGGTTTTACTGGGAATTTCACGCTTTGTTTGTTTATACCAATAGTATGCATTGGAAATCCCTTTCTAAGTAAAGAAATAAATGAAAGTGTTTACTGGCTTGGCTCGAATTGCTTTCAAACTCATCGGTAAATGATAAAGTTTTGCACAGAAGCATAATTTCTTTGTCCTAGCCTTATCGATGGTTGGACTTTACGACTTTTAAAGGGTGACTGGAGCTGTAACTTACATACAAATTTAAAAATGGCACAATATTATTATTTTTTATAACAATAGTTGTTTTTATTTAAAAATCATGCCAATATTATGGTGAAAATAAATATGAAAGGAAATAAAAGTAGGGTATGGCTGCTTGTAGGGCATTCAGCAGTCACCACACTTTCACTCGCTGGGAGAGTGATCTCCTTTTGCTCCCTCTTTCTCGGCAAGAGCGCGTGCACTCGCTCCCTCTTTAATCGCCTTAATTTGATTTCCTATAACACTTCACCACGGCTGAGTGGCCAACAACAATAACAATGAGACACGGGTACGTCACTGGCCCCCTTCCTACCCCCTTCCGTCCATCAAATAGCAGCCCCATTATGGTTTCAAAGAGAGAGAGATGGCCATAAAGCGCTTATCAAGCTCTTCTTTTCGCCTGTATTGGTGTCTAAAATATTATCGCAGTGTCCAAGCTGGAGTACGCAGAAGAAGACAAAGACCAGGCGAAGAAGATGAAGAAAACAAGTAGCCGCACATATACACACGCATACTCACATACCCCCATGCAAAAAGCTCAACAAGCTAAACTCGTTTTCAGCCACAAATTATTAAAATTTTTAACTTGATTCATGCTCATGCCAGCCAACTCACAAACACAATCGCCGCCGCCACACATAAACACGAATCAGCAGCAGCAACAACGATATGGCGGCGGGTTTCCTCGTTTCTTATGAATTGACTCAAAGGCAGAAACAACAACAACAGCCCCACAATTCCACCGACAGTGTTGTCAAGTAGTTTGGCTTAGTCATGTCGGAGAGAGAGAGAGGGAACGAGCGAGTGCGATAGCTAGAGAACAGGCTGTGGGGCTTCGTCGCCGCCTCGCCACATGGCAAATCGTGTGCTGAAAGAGTGGGAGGGGATGGGGAGCAGAGCGCCTCGCCCGCTCCCACAGCTGCTGGCAACTCTGGTCTTGTCTCTCTCTTTCTCTGTGGCGATCAGTGTGTGTGCTATAGCAATTATTATTTTATTATCACTTTTTTCCGTTGCTTCTACGCTTTTAAATGCTTTTGTTGTTATCGCGATGTGCTTTTTGCCTCATTTTTTTTTCTCGTTTTTCGTTTTCGCTGCCTGGTGCTCCCCAGACCTTCCTTAGTCAGCAAAATTTCGCATATTTGTGCGCGGGGAATGTGATGGCTTTGCCTGTGTGCGTGCGCGTGTTTTACGAACCGTGGATGTCTGTGTGTGGCGTACGTAATCAACAATAGGGGGGAAACAACAACAACAAAGTCTGACTGGCTGGCGACAGTCTTTCGTTTCGTTTCATTTCATTTCGCTTCGTACTTCGCGTCACCTGTTGTTGGTGGCTACGTTTTATTCATGTTGTTTTCCTTTTTTTCTCTTTATTTTTATTTTTGCTTGATTTGATCATTTCGCAGTCCGCGCTGCCGCAAAATCAAAAGCAGCAAGAAGATGAAGAAGAAGCAGCGACCCTGTGCTTACTTTTGATTGACAATTGCAACTGTGTGCGAGGGTGGGGAGGGGAGGCTTTGCGTATAAGACGGTGTGTGCGGTGCCGCTAGTGTGAGTGTGTGTGCGGGGGGTGGCGACGACGAAGCTGGCGCAATTATTTGATTATTGTACGTTTTATTTTTTATATTTTTACTCTTACGCTGCCTGCGCTGACGTCGCTGTTTTTAATACCTCATAAGAGAGGAAATTAAGAGGTATCCCTCACAGTTTGAAGATATTTCTACGTATGTTTTAGGTTACTTATAGTCTCAGGTAAATCTATAAGTTATAAATCCGAAACAAGGATTGGTTATATCAGCATCTAGAAAGCGTTACAAGTTACAACCCGTAATTATATTTATTAACTGATCAATCTGATCTTGTTTCTTGATGATTCAAATATTGCCCAAGCTTTTTATATAGTTTTAAGGCGCCTTGAAGTATGTAGTATTGTAGTAACACACTTTTACCGGGTATTAAGGAGTCGAGTCTCGCTCGGCTCAATCGTTCTTACTTGTTGTTTTTGCCCCGCTCGGTCGCTTCTTCGTTTTCTTTTCGCACACACACCGTACTCACACACCGAGCACACACGCTCTGAATGAATTTCGCTGGTCGCCTCGTCTAGTTGCCTTAAATGTTTCAGGCGCGTCGGTTGTCGATAGCTTTTTCGATTCTTCGCTCTTCCATTTGCCCGCGAGCCTTTTTTTTCTCGCCGTGCATTTTCAATTGTTGCGTTTGCCTGTGATTCGCCAATATCAATACGACAATACCCGCGTGCAATGCAAATGAGCGGGACGGACAGATTCAGTGGGATGGTGCGTGTGTGTGGTCACAATTAAGCTTGGGTACGTCTCTTCCATTTTGTGTTCACCGTTCACCGTTGCTCCTCGTTTGTGATTTTCTACTCTCTTTCGGTGACTTTTATCGGGCTTTCGTTGTTCGCTGGAATTTCGGAATCTTTTCCGCGAATTTGACGTATCACACTTGTGCACCGCTAATAAATTATAAACAATTGCTAAGTGGGCGAGTGTGCTTAGAGTGCTTTTTGCAATGGGATGACGTCGTCACGTGGGAATGACGGAATGACGAACGGACAGCCGGAACGACTGACTGGCGGACAGATGTGTGGACTTTGTGGCGCCGTTTTTGTGCCGCCGCACCTCGTTTATTGTAGCTCTCGTTCGTTGTGCCCTCTGTAAGTGTGTATGTGTGTGGGTGTTTTTATAATTTTCGCTTGTGTTTCTTCTCATTTTCAATGTATTTTTGTTTTATTCAGTCAGTCACTCAGTCAATCGTGAAATGCACTTGTGACGTAGGCGATAGCGTGTGCCCAATATTTGCGTCATCTTATCAACCCCAAGCAGGCCTTTATACACATGGAGAAAATTAGATTGCTGATCTGTTTTTAACTTGGGATTTCAAACTATTTACAATATTATATTTTTAACACAAATTTTGGAATATAATATCGAAATACATTTTTTTAATTAATTGCTGCCTATATTTTAAAATGTTGACACTGAAAAAACAAATTCTGACAATTAAGTATGAATTGTCAAGTTATTTGCACTTTTATATAATAAGTGTTGTATTGTTTATAAAAATTTATGGGGAAAGATTGTCTATGGGGGGGTTACAACCCCCAAAACACAAATTTCTTAGTTTCCTGCCGGAATCTTTTAGAGGAAACTCCCTAGGACTAGAAATAATAATAATAATAAATACAAATACAACACAAAATACGTATGCCAATGCAGTAGAATTTCTTGATATATTTCTCACATATCCATCAGCATTTTCTTAACCAATTAAAGAAATTTCAATCAATTTATTTGTAAAAATAAAAACAATTTTAGCCTTACATTTTTCCAGTGCACACATCACTGCCTGATAATTTTCTATAGCTTTATTTATTGCACTTTGAACAGGGGCAATTGTTTTTCGCCCGGCTGGCTCAATAAAAAATTGCATGTAAATGAGAATGCAAATTATTCAGTTTGTGCATATAGAAAAAGCATTCCCCATGTGTTTCACGTTTACTTGATATTTTCACGCCTCGAAATGCTGGAAAGCCAGCGCGTAATTAGAACTGAAATTGTTAAGTGAAATTTCGTGATAAGGAAAATGTCATTTAAATATTTACTTCACGCCTGTGCCAAATGGATTTACTTTAGGGAAATAGCCAAGTAATGTAAAGGAAAGAGATTATGAGGAACGTCAGAAGCATTGTTAAAGTATAAAATATATTTGCACTTTGTTCTCTGTGTACTGTGAGAGGGTATCATGGAGTCTTCTGGTTTTAATTGCTGCTCTGGGGTCTTGGAAAGCTCCCCATACTGATTAGCTTATCTGCAGTATTCTAGCTTGATGTTATTATATTGTTGTGACTGTTGTTGGCTTTAGTTTGCTGTATCATTTAGTTGAAGTTCTTGCTGCTGTAAAGCTGGACTTAATAGCTTAATTGTTATTTTGTATTATTAGGAATGCAAAATAACTAAATCTTTTTTGCTAAATATATAAAAATAAATACTCTTCAAAGACTCTCCCAAAAGAATTCAAATATTTATTGCAATTTTTGTTCTTCTTATAATCCCCTCCTCAACTCACTTAATTTATTTAGAATGTAACTTTAGATACTTTTATAGAACTAAGTGTTATGTTTGTTTAGTCAACATTTGCCTTTGTGCCTGTTTTTGCTGTTCTATTCCGCTTTTGTTATTATTAGCAACAAACAAACCGCTGATCCCCCCCACAACTTCTCTGAAATTCCATGAAATCGCCTAACTAGCACATATTTCAATTGTGGCGCAGTTGGCGCCTTGTAATTGACCTACTCATTCGTTTATTAATAAGTTAAGTACATACACATATTTCCTACACGTGATTATGTAATTAGGATTTGGATCCCCGAGCATCTAATCGCCAACAGCAGCAGCAGCAGCAGCGCCGCCGACGAATGTCACTTAATTGCCCAATAAGCTGACAATCTGACAATCTGACAGCTTAATAAATACGTGTACATATATATAGTATATGTACATCGGATAACTGACGTCAACGCGTCTGCAGTCCGGCGAATTCCCAATCAGTTCGGTGTTACAATGGGGATCGCTTATCGGGGGCTTTGTTTCTGACTCAGGCGCACGATAGTCCCCCCCACTGATAACCGATAATGATAATGAATCTGGCAAACACTCACACATCTCCAGAATATACTATAACCACTATATTTGCTGCTGTTCGTATGTACGTATACGTAATACGTATATTCAGCTACAGCTTGACATTATCAATGGAACTTTTAGGCAATTCTTTTTTTATTTTTGCGGTCTCACGGCTCGAAAGCCCTATAACTGCTGATAACGAATTGAGTAAACACTGGGGCGAGACGAGAGCCGTCGCTGCGATCGTATAAAGCCGTATAATGTGTATAATAATAACGCTGAATGCTAAACAGTCGCAGTCGAGTCAATTAACGCGACCCAACTCGGTGGTTGCCAGTGAGTTTTTCAGCCTGCCGTTGGTCGTCGTCTCTGCTGTGTATGTGATTGTGATTTGAGAACTGCCCCGGCTTACTAATCGCCCGACAAGCTAGTCATATAATATATACACAAACAGTGAGACTCACAATCATAGGAGCATTGAAGCATCAAGTTTATAAAGTGTATACAAAGAATGTGATACGGCTATTCTTCAATATTTATTTCAATTTGTTTATTTAAAGGCACTTGAAAATAATGTAATCTGGTAAAAATCTAGCAAGAGTTAAGCTCAAACGTTAATATTTTATTTGTTATATATCCTTTTGAATATGTATGTATTTGAAACAAGTACTTTAATTTGAAGCTACTTTTAAAATTCCTAGAGTTTTAACGTTTTTTATTACAATCGTAGGAAAATAAGAGAACAAGAAGAAAAATAATAGGTATAGTTTATTTTTCGAGACATTTAGAAAATTATCTCTCTATTATATGTATATACAAGTTTTCTGCGGCTCCTGTCGTGCAATCATTTTATATTTATAATAAGAGAGGGAGAGAGAAACATTTATAATAGGTGATCGAGCGTCCCGGAGGGCACCTACTTTACTAGAATTGAAAGGCAAAAAGACTTCTGACGCGCTTTTAATGCTACAATTCCCAATATGTTCAAGCGTTGTTTTTAGAATAGTCTTCATAAAATATTACCGGATTTAAAATTTTATAGTATATCAATCAAAGAATTATTTAATTGAAATTTAATTTAAATTTAAGGCTTTAGCAATTTTATAATTCTCAGCTGTTTTTATCGTTGGTTAAGTGAAATTAGTTGAAAATTGAAGATAACTTCTGTAGGTTTATCTTTTGGAACAGCTAAAAACCATTTCGCATGTATTTCAACTTATTTAATCCTCGGACTTTATATCACTGACACGCACTGTTGTCACACATTCTGGATTCCATGTGTGCAAGCTCTGTGATAAGGTAGCCCCCAACAACAACAACATCAGCGACAGCAACAGTCATTACACTTCACTTGTCACTTCTCTTGGATTTTCATACCGTTTTCGGTTTATTTTTTTGGTCGCCTGTCGTCGTCTGGCTCGTTATATTTTTTTTTCCTTTTTTTTTGTGGTAGATGTGTGTGCAACAGGTGGGGCTTAACCTTAACTAAATTCAATTTGTTGACTTTTTTTTTTGCTGCCGCCGTCGCCGGGGATTCAAAATAGAAAGTTGAGAAAAGAAACACACACGAAATATTTCTGCCATTATGCTTTTTATCGATGCGATGTTGACACGTTCACAGTGTCGCGGAAATTGATTCTCAATGGGAATTTGGCGATTTGTGATTCACCTGCAGCTCAGCGGGATTGATAGCCATTTCCTCGGGAAAATGAGCGTTTAGTATCTGTGGAATGCTCGGGCTGACGAGATAAGATTGAGTCCCCAATTAGAGGCGATAGTGTGGGCTCGAAATAGTGTAATTAATACAATAAGGGGTTTGAGTTTTTTGGGGGAAATGTCATGGGAATTCCAAAGGCCAACAGCAAGTGCATTTCAATTATTCACACCACCAAAGGGTATATATGTACATATTAGCCGGGAGTAAATATTTAATTGGAAAGGAAGCGCGGCCAAGTTCGTGGCCAGCAGGAATAAACACAGTTGCTTTTCTGCGGCCAAAACGGGTTGTAAGCAGTTGGTGGCCATTGAGCTTAAAAGTGTGCAGAAATATACGTAGTATGTGTTTAAGCAGGGAACTCATGGATAGATTTATCAATTAGCATTAACTCTAAAATTAAATTATGCGGATAACATTAAATTAATGCTGGAATTTCTCTTCTCCCTCGTTTCTCCACATTTCTTTAGATGAGCCCGCTGCGAATACGTCACAGGTTAATAAATTTGATAATAATATGGAAAATGCAAGCACCACAACGGCCAAGCATTACAAGACCGCAGGCAAACAGTACAAGACCAATAAAGTGAACAACACACGACGTGCCACAGCAGCAGCAGCGGCGGCAGCAGCAGCAGCAGCCACAGCCACAGCAGTAACAGCAGCCACAGTCGTCACATCAACAAAGAAGCAAACATATCGGGAAACTGCAACAGTCACCCAGAGAGCAACAAATAAAGCTAACAGACTTGCAGCGGCAGCAGCAGCAGCAGCAGCGGCAGATGCAACAGCAGCAGCAGCAGCAACACCACCACCAACGTCAACAGCCTCCAAAGCAGCAGCAGCAGCAGCAGATGTTGCTTCTAGCAATAGCAAACCCAGTACAAGTACACGAGATAAACTGAGCGAGTTGCCGCTGCCGACTGTCGACAACAGCAACCACATCATCAGCAACAACAATAATAATAATAATAATACCAACAACAACAACCACCACAGTGATAATAGTATTAGTGAGAATAATTATGAATTTAAGTGTAGTAAAGATAAAGCAAGTCTAAGTGATAGCAAAATGACGCTACAACAGATGGCAGCAGTCAACAGCAGCAGCAGCAGCAGCATCAACAGCAGCAGCAAGGAGCCAGTGGCCATTGCCACAACAAACAATCATAACAACACACCCGCCACGCCCGATGGACCCGCCCTCGGGGATTGCTCTAGCAATATTTCGAGGTATCTTCACAAGAAGTTTAAGCGTCTGGCCAGCACCACCGACGTCGAGAGCGGGAATGCCACGGCGAACGGTGGCCACCTGACCTCCGCTGATGCCGGCATGCGTACCACATCGCTGTCCTCAAATAGCTCACTGTCACCGCCACCGCCGGCGGCGATGGTCACCAACGGTCACCATTTGACCCAACAGCTAGCCCAGCAGCCTCAGCAGCAAAATAGACCGACAGCCGCTGCCATCGCCACCACCACCACCACCACACATGAATTCAGTGCCAATTTTGTAAATAGCAATCATGTCAATGCCATTGGTCATGAGGAGAGTAATAGCCACAAGGCGGCGTTGAATGCGAGAACGCGAACGCCGCTGACAAACAGCAGCAGCATCAGCGGCAGCAACTATGCGGCTAATGCCACACTATCACCGGCAAACTTTGCCCAGCATCAGCAACTGACGCAGCCAACAACAGCGGGAGGAGGAGCTGGGATCGCAGGTGGAGGTGGGATACCTGGCGGCGGCGGCGGAGCAGCTTTGGCAGCAGCAGCAGCCGGCGAGAAAGCCGGACGCTATGTGTGCCCGTACTGCAATCTGATCTGTGCCAAGCCCTCGGTGCTGGAGAAGCATATACGCGCCCACACCAACGAACGGCCATATCCCTGCGACACTTGCGGCATCGCCTTCAAGACCAAGAGCAACCTGTACAAGCACTGTCGCTCGCGGTCGCATGCGGCCAGAGCCAGGGGCCTGGAAGTGCCCGCGGATGCCGACGATGGGTTGTCCGATCAGGATGCGGAGCTGAGCAACAGCAGCTCGGAATTGGTAAGTTGGTTAGAAATTTAAAGATCTTCTCCAAACTAATTCCCTGTTTTATTTCGATTTTTGCAGCCAAGTCGCGCTGGTTCGCCATACGATGAGCCCATGAGTTCGCCCACACCCTCGCCTTCCACGCTGTCGGCGGCCAAGAGCGCCTACATCCAGCAGCCGCCGCCACTCCCGCAGCACATGCAACAGTTGCCGCTGGGCTCGCCGGCAGCTGGCACCCTGCCGCCCACAACGGCGGACAATCTCCATTCGGCCACTGCCCAGCATCGTCAGTCCATTGACTACAAGCCATATAAGCCCAAGTTCCACAATGCCTCCCTGTATGCCCCCGGCAGCAGCAAGGAGCAGCAGCTGCAGCAGCAGCAGCAACAACAGATGCAGTTGCAGCAGCAGCAACAGCAACTGCAACAGCAACAACAGCAAAACCAGCAATTGGCAACCCAGCAGAAGCTATCCATTCAGCTGCCATTGGTTCAGCAGCAGCCATCGCTCGCACATCCCACGCTCTCGCCCAGCACACAGATGAAGATGAAGAACCACATCAACTCGCACCAGCTCCAAATGCAGCTGCAGCACCAATTGCATGCCCAGCAAAGCCTCTTGGCTGCCCTGCCGCCAGTGCCACCGGCCGGAGTCTATTACCTGGGACAGCCGCCCTACTACAACCAAGATCCCACGGCGGCGGCCATTCATCACAATGCTTTGGTCTTCCAGCAGTTGCAACTGCAGCAGATTCACCTGGCACATCAGCAGCAACAACAGCAGCAGCAGCAGCAGCAACACTCTCCCTTGGTAAAGGCACCGCCTCCAATACAGCAGCCACCAAGTCTTGCGCCTCAGCAGGTTGGTTTTTATTATTAATTTAATTATTATTTATTATATAATTTACTAATTTGTTTTATTTTTCCCTGTGAATAGCTGGTGCGAGCCAATAGTCAGGTTTCCAGTGTGACACCAGCCCCTGCCACGCCCACGCCGGCTGCCGCCGCCAATCTCAGCACCTTTGCCAGCTCCAGTGGCAGCATGCAAGTGGTAAGTGTTGTTTAAAGAGTTTTCTTTGATTGAATTCCATGATTAATCATCAAATCTCCCCTCAGAATGTGGCCAAGGTGCAGGAGCACATTTCCAAGTTGATCTCACAGAACGAGGCTATAGTGGAGAACAAGGAGATTCTGCTGCAGAAGAAGTATCCCAAGCAGCTGAATCGTTCCCGCAGCTTCAACAACGCCAGCAGCACGAACAATGCGGCCAATGCGGCGGCGGCAATGCATGCGAGCAGCAACAATGGCCACAATCTGAGTGCACAGATGCCGGAGCGAGAGACCAAGGTGAATTTGGCACAGGTTATAGTCCAGAAACAGCAGCAGCAGCAACAACAACAACAGCAGCAACAACAACAGCAGCAGCAGCAGCAACAACAGCAGCAGCAGCAACAACAACAACAACAGCAGCAGCAACATCACCAACTTCAGCAGCAGCAACAGCAATTGCAGCAGCAATCAGCGCTCGAACAGCAGCACTTTATGTACGCACTTCAGCAGCAGCAGCAGCAACAGCAGCAGCAGCAGCAGGAGAGCCAGCAGCAGCAGCAGCAGCAGCCACAACAACTGCTGGAGCCGCCAAATGGTTTAATTAAGCGGAATAGCTACAAGCCAGCACCAATCCCAGCAGCACCTGTCAAGCAGCAGCAACAGCAGCAGCAGCTGCCGCCGCCACCCTCACCGCTGCCCATGCAGACGATGCAATATCGCCAGGATCCTGCAACGCCAGTGCCTAAAATGGACCAACAAGCCACGGGTGTGCATGTGATGCCTTTGAACTTGTCAGCGAAGCCAAAGCCCGCCGTGATTACAGTGCCCGTTAGCTCATTGTCGAACTCTACTGTGCCGGCGACGCCCACCACTTCGGCCACTCCGTCGGGCAGCTCCAAGGCGGCACCGCCGGCTGGACAAATCAATAATTCAATCATCAAGAACCTGCTGTTAAATGCACGCGGCCTGGCCGTCCCTATTGGCGAGGGCGACGATGCCGTCTACTCGTGTCCGATCTGTGCCAGCGAATTCCGCAGTGCGGACGATCTGAAGCTGCACAACAGCACCTACTGCCAGGACGCGAGCTCCAGTGCACCCATGAGCCCGGCCTCGTCGCCCTTTCGATCCAACTCGATCTCGTTGAGTCTGCCGGAGCTGAAGAGTCACATGGCCAACTCGAAGAATCCGCTGTCGCTGGCCAAGTTGGCCTGGTCGCAGCTGAAGACGAAGCGCAGCAGTCTGGTGGCAAGTCGCCTGAATGCAGCGCAAACACCAGCGAGAACGTCTACTGTGACAGCTGCTACAGCAACTGCTCCCGCCACAGCGCCTGCTAGCGTTTCTGCTGCTGCTGCTGCGGTTCCGCTTTCTTCGAGCATAGCTCCCGCGCCCCAGCTGCCCCTTGAGGGACTCCGCTTCGTGGATGCACCACTGCCATCGCCAGGTCCGCTGCTCGGCAAGACGCCCCTGGTGGACTATGCACAGCAGAGTGCGCCACGCAAGGCGCAGGACTCGGTGGTCATTACGAAAATGCACGAAGATCGCCAGTTTGCCGGCCTGGATATCGACTCTCCGCACGCCAAGCGTGTGAAGACCAGTGATCTGTCAGCGTCGGCTTCCTCCTCCTCCTCGCAGGCCTTCTCCTTTCCCTTCACCAACCACAATAACAACAACAGCCTGCCGGAGCCGCAGCCCGTCAAGGAGGAGCGCCTGCGAAGGTTTACATCGTCCGGGGGAACAATGATTCCCATTTCGGAGTGCCCCGACTTGGAGAACAGTCCCAAGATGATACGCACACCGCTGCTATCCGGCGGAAGCTTCCAAGAGGTTTCGGCCAAGGTCAACGATGCAGGATCTAGCAAGGAGCGCAAACGCTTGGCCCTGATCAGCGGAAGTGGACTGCTCGGCGTCAGCTCCGGGCCACAGCACTTCCAGTTTCCGCCCATCAACTCGATAACCGCCTTCAATCCGTTGACGTTGCCGCCGATGAGCGACAAATCCACGCCCGTCACGCCCATTCCCTATGTGCCCGGGATTCCGGGGCCAGGAAGTCTGACTCCGCAGATGCCACTGCTGCCGCCGCCGCCGCAGCAGCTGCAGCTGCCGCTTCCCTCGGGCCGTGGACGTAGCCCGAATCGCAAGCAACCCAGTCCGCTTTTGATGGGCGCTGCTGTTGCTGGTGAACTCAAGGCTCTCTCGCCCTTTGGCGGAGTCCAGAATCTGCCCAGCGAATTCAGTCGCCAGCCACCAACGCCCGCCCAGAGGCAGGCGCTGCAGTGGAACAGCAAGGAGGCGACGCCCAAGAAGGCGCCATTCAATTTTCTGCGAATGGCGGATAACGTCAAGGCCACCACGGAACCGGAAGTGCGACACTTCAATCTGGACAATGTGATTGCTGGAAAGCAGCCAGAGGCGTCGCCCCTGACACCGCTCCACGTGGAGACGCCCAACGGGAATGCCACGGAGGAGGCTAGTCAGAGTAGCTCAGCCAAATCAAAGTTCCTGCGACCCACAAGCCTCCCCCTGAAGCCGGGAACATTTACGCCAAAGCGTCATCATGGGATTACGCCGACGGCCAACACCCTGCCGCTAATCTCGCCGGAGACGCCGCGTCCCTCCAAGTCCTGCGTGCAACTCTACCTCAACGGCCATGCCTACACCTACTTGGGCCTCAAGTGCAGCACCAAGATGTTCTACTGCACGGTGAACTGTCCGCAGCCCTCGTATGTGGCGGGCATGCACAAGCTGTCGATGTACAGCGTGTGGCAGGTGTGCGAGGAGAACAAGCCGCATCCGCTGGGCTTCAAGCTGAAGAAGGTGATGTCGCTGTACGACTCTCGGCAGAGGATGCTGGGCAATGGCAGCTCCACCGCCATGGCTGGAGTGGGAAAGCTGAGCTACAATGTGGTCTCCTCGCAGCAGACAGTGTGCTCCACATCCACGCTGGTCAGCGCCAGTGCCAGCGCCTTCTATCAGAATCAGCTGAAGGCATCGCCCTCGGCAGCAGCAGTGACTGTGTCGGTGTTGAGCGAGGCCAATGTGGCGGCCAAGGCGAACGAGGAGGAGGAGGCGGCGGCGCAGGCCAAGAAGCTGGAGACGAGTCCCTCGGGACAGCCGCTGGTTGGTGGCTACGAGTCGCACGAGGATTACACCTACATACGGGGCCGGGGACGTGGCAGGTATGTCTGCTCCGAGTGCGGAATCCGATGCAAGAAGCCCTCGATGCTGAAGAAGCACATTCGCACGCACACGGACGTGCGTCCGTTCACCTGCAGTCACTGCAACTTTAGGTGAGTTAATGGGAAAGCTTTCTCTCTGATAAATTTTAATTAATGCGCAATCTCCTCTTGCAGCTTCAAGACCAAGGGAAACCTCACCAAGCACATGCAGTCCAAGACGCACTTCAAGAAGTGCATCGAACTGGGCATTAATCCGGGACCCATGCCTGCCGATGGCGAGTTCCTGGACGTGGACATGGACTTTGATCAGCAGTCGTCGACCTCGGCAGGCGGACGCACATCCTCAATGGCGGGCGAGTCGGATTCGGATGACTACAGCGACAACGAATCGGAGAGTAGTGGTAAGTAAAGCAAGGATTACGAAATCCCCTGGGAATTAGCTTAAACAACTATCTCTCCACAGACACAGACGAGTCCAAGTCGCGGCTGAAGGAGCACGAGGCAGCCAGGTGCCTGCTCTCGCTATCGATGACGCCGCCCATTCCACAGAGCGTGTCGCCATATCCTCAACTGCTGCAGGACACACCTCTGCCCGCCGCCAGTCCCGCGAACAGCATCGGATCCTCGGGCTCGTTGCCCAAGCGTTTGGTCTGCTCATTTACCTCGCCGAAGCCTCCCTTCGACTATCAGAAGCAGGAACAGTATTACTCCAACCCGGAGGAGTCCAAGCCGAAGCGCAGCGTGGCCAGCGAGGAGAGCGCTCCCATGGATCTGACCAAGCCGCGTGGCTCCATGTCCGCCGCGGTCTCGCCATCGCCAGTGCCAGTGCCAGTTCAGCCGCCTGTTCACGATTTGCCCAAGTCGCAGGCCCAGCAAATGCACGATGTGATCTTCGGCAGTTCCGGCAACGAGAGCGGCTTCATGAAGACCCTGATCTCAGTGTCGGACAAGGTGCGCATCTCCGCCGAAATGGAGGAGCAGGCCAAGCACGAGGCCGAGGGCGGCGAGGATGTGCTGCTGCAGACTTACATCAAGGAGCAGGCGTTGCATCATGCCAAGCGCAAGCAGAGTCAGTTCAGTGGCAGCTATCTAATCAACACTTTGTTCTCCACGGCGTCCACGGTGATGAGCAGCAGTAGCAGTGGCAGTGGCAGTGGCAACCTACTGACCACCAGCAGCCGGCCCATAATGACCATTAACGAGGTGCCCAGCATTGAAGTCCATGAGGTAAAGACGCCAGAGGCTGTAGACTTGCCAGCCATACCTCCGGTGGTTGCTCCACCAACTCCAACACCTGCCCTCACTCGCACACCCACACCCACGCCTACTCCCATTCCTGTGAAGCTAGTACAGGAAGAAAGCGAAGAGTCGGATCAGGAGAAGCCCTTGGCAGAGCCACACAATGCCAATCTGCCAGCTGCAGTGCAGCAGAAGGATGCCAATGATTTCAGCGGAGTCCTAGGAGCCGCCTCGGTGGCCACATCAACACCTGCTCCCGTCTCCACCTCGAACACAAACACAAACACTAACACAACAGCGACTCAGCCCACCTCGCAGCGCACTGTGATTGTGGGCGAGGATGGCTTCAAGAACTCCACGCCCAGCAGCAAGAGCAGCGATCTCCAGCAGCATGTGTCCTATGGCCGAGCAGTGCCAGTGCCAGCGCCCATTGCCAGCGATGTGCGGCCCACCTGCTCCATTTGCGCCAAGACGTTCCAGCGGCAGCATCAGCTAACCCTGCACATGAACATTCACTACATGGAGCGCAAGTTCAAGTGCGAGCCCTGCAGCATCTCCTTCCGCACGCAGGGACACCTGCAGAAGCACGAACGCTCCGAGGCGCACAAGAACAAGGTGATGATGACCTCGACATTCGGCGTTCCCACCACCTCCAATCCGCGGCCCTTCGAGTGCACCGACTGCAAGATCGCCTTCCGCATCCACGGCCACTTGGCCAAGCATCTGCGCTCCAAGACGCACGTCCAGAAGCTGGAGTGCCTGCAGAAGTTGCCCTTCGGCACCTACGCGGAGATCGAACGCGCTGGCATCAGCCTCACCGAGATCGATACCAGTGACTGCGAGAACTCGCTGATATCGCTGAAGCTGCTGGCCCAAAAGCTGCTCGAGAAGGATCCCAATAAGCTGAGCGGCTACACCACGCCGTCCGGCATGCAGCTGGCCCAGGATCCGGCGAATCCTGCTTCGCAGGACAGTGCCTCCGAAGACGGTTTCAGTGCCTCGGTGGCCATAGCCTCGGCCATTGCCTCGCTGGACAATGACAGTGCCGGCAATACGCCGAAGCGGGCCAGCTCGATGTCCGAAGACGAGTCGGTGGCCAACGGCCTGAATCACAACCTGAAGCGCCGTTTGCCCGGCAGTTTCAGCAGCACGGGTGAGGAGAGCGATAACCCCACCAAGGGCGAGAAGCGTGCTCGTTCCAGCCAGGACCTACCGGTTGCCGTTCCCGTTCCCGTTCCGGCGGCGGCCAGCAACTGACAGTACATGTACATGCTGCAGCCCAGCTGAGGGTATCAGTATCACCCGGCGGTGGTCTACCACCTGGACGCCGGCTACAATCGCAGGAGCGAGGGTGGTCGCCCTGACCAAACCACCAGCACCTCCAACGAGCGCATATCAAATGTCTAAGCATATCGCATTTGGGCACAACACACACACACACAACTAACTCTAGAGCTAGCCTATAAGCACCCACCTCGTAATCGTAATCGAAATCGTAATCGAGCGATAGGAGAGCCAGATAAGCGAGTCTGCGAGTCAGCTATTCCAGTGTAAACACTCTGAAGAGGGGAACCACCGCCCAGAGGAAGTTCCCCTCGCTTCGATCTGTGTCTCTTAAGTATTTAGTTTAAACCCGATAATGTTTAAGCCAAACCCAACCAACAAGCGCATGCAAAAATCTATATATACATATATATTATATACATGTAAGCGTAACTTGTTTTTTCGAAAATGCATGTAAATGCAAAAAACTCCTGAAGTGCTGTGAGTCTATCTACAAAATGTGAACAAGAGAGCTAGAGAGAGAGCGAGAGAAGTGTATAATTTATAAGGCCTAGCCCTTAAATGAACTCAAAACTGCAAAGAGTACACATTATTGGTTTATTTTCAAGCCCAAATTCAAATCCAAATCCAAATCCTATCTACAGAGTCAGAGAGAGCGATAGAAATTGATCATTTTTAAGGCCTAGCCCTGAAATGAGCCAGGAATGAACTCAAAACTGCAAAGAGTAGGCATTATTGGTTTATTTTCAAGACCAAATTCAAATTCAAATCCAAATCCACAAATCCTATCTACAAAATGTGAACAGAGTCAGCATGAGCGTTAGAAATTTATTATATATTATATAAGGCCTAGCCCTGAAATGAACCCTAAAGTGAACTCTGAATTGGTTTATTTCAAAGAAGCCAAACCCAAATCCAAAACCACATCCTCTGCAAATCACGTAGTTCTTCCTTATTATTTCAAATTGTTATTGCGAACAACTGAAAGCGGTGAATAATTAGAATGATGTATGATGTACGATGTACGATGCACGACGTACGATGTATCATAAACGATATGCATGCGCCCCTAGTTTTGTTTTAATTCTTGAAAACGACGAGACCACGAGACTCTTTTCAATTGTTTTTGTTTTGATTTTGTATTTTTTTTAGGCAGAAGAGAAACGAAATGATGATGAGGAAATATATAGCTAACTGTAAATAATCACTATGTTGTCATATATGCATTAAGCGGTAGGTTAGGTAAAAAAGAAGGAAAAAACTACACAAAGTTGATAGAGATAAATGAAAATTATTGTACAAAACTGCTACGGCCTGAGCCGCGGCAAACGTCTATCTACACATATAGATTTATATCTATATAAACTATATATATTTGAATGTATATGTATGTGGTTAAACAACACGAAAATGAAGTGATCTATTACATTATTGTAAAATATATCAAAAAAACTGAAAAAAAACAACACAAAACAAAAATGAAAGAAAACTTATACAAAAAAATGACAAAAAATAAAGAAATCAATGTGAATATACAAAATAAGCTTTATTCCAGTGTTTAGTTTAGAAACGGGTTTGGAAGTACAGATATTCCTGCAAAGAAATAATTAATTATTTCACTAATTGGAAATAAGTAATTAAGTAAGTAATTACCAGCAGAAAGGCCGAGCCCAGTATCAAGGCCCGCTCCTTGGACGTCAGCTTAGCATCGCTAAAGTATATATTTGTGGTGTACTGAGACTTGCTGGCCACCCACTTGTGGTCTATGGAGGCCCTCATATTGCCGCCCGAGTTGATCTTGAAGTAGCTTTCCTTGGGCAGGCAGAAGCAACAGAACCCCGAGTTGGGAGGACCCTCCACACAGAACACAGGCTGTCCGGTGTTTCCGTCCTCGATAAAGAACTCGGGCTGTGTGAAGGTGGGCGACTGCACCACTCGGCCCAGCACATTGCCAGGCGGTATCCAGATCTCCAGGCTCTTGGGCTGGCAACAAAGCGATCCTAGGGCCAATTTCTTGCGGAAAACCAGTGCTTCCTGGTGGGTTTTGTCCAGCAGGTGCATCTGGAAGGGTCGTCCGGCTCCCCAGACAAGCCGATTCTTCTCCGTGGAACTCTCGCTGGCCGCAAAGATGGCATCGCCTAGAGGGGATCGCACTACATAGCGGTTTTCCGAGGAAACACCTGTGAGGGCTGTGTGAGAGGAATATTTATTTAGAAACAGGTATAACAAGAGAGGAAGCTAACTTCGGCAAAGCCGATGTTTAAATACCCTTGCAGTAAGGT
>JAEIHY010017779.1:0-12082 GCA_018904565.1 Drosophila tsacasi | reverse complement strand
CATAAAAGGCCCAGCCCAAAAATCCTAAACCGGAAAGAGAGGAAGGCTAGAGGTGGGGCAAGGTCGATGTTTTTGATTTCAAAATGTGACCGCTCGCCGTACCCTAATGCAAATATATCGATAACATTGTTTTTAACTCTAAATATCGCATAGGAGGCCCAGGAAACATTATTTGAAGAGAAAATCAAATGTGTTTTTACTAGTATGTCACATAAAACGCTGTAGATTCACCAAATTCTAAGTTACACTCACTCACTTTCTCCTATTAAGAAGATGATCATTCTCCTTCTGCTTTTGGCAGCCAACTTGCTATCCGCAGGACTCGTTCCCGAATCGGAAAATCACATTGTTGGCGGAAAACGCATCGAAATCAACGCGGCTCCCTGGCAGGTATCCTTGCGACTTGACGGAAACCATATTTGTAGTGGCTCTATATACAGCAAGAGGATAATAATCACTGCTGCGCATTGCCTTATTTCTGGGAACGGTACGAAACATCGTAACGATCAATTGTCAATTAGTGTCGGATCCACAGCAAGATCAAACGGAACTGTTTTCAATGTACTGGAGAAAATATCTCATCCGCAGTATAAGAATGAGTCCTCCCACAATGATATTGCCCTCCTGCGGTTGGGGAAACCTCTCGTCTTTAGCAACACGGTGGATTTCATCCCGTTGGTCAAGAAGCATCCTTCTGCTGGAACTATTGTCACGGCAACTGGCTGGGGGGTTGTCGGTTTCAACTCGGACATGTCTTACATAGTTCCTGAATATCTGCAGGGCATACGTCTTACAGTGTTATCCCTTGAGTACTGTGAAAATTATTTTGAAGACCCTGTGCCAAGAAACAGCATTTGCGCTAAGCCCGGAATATGCGACGGAGACTCTGGAGGACCTTTGGTCGCAGACCGAGAACTTGTGGGAGTTGTCTCAGCAAGTAATAGTCACTGCGATGGTCCTTCGATCTCTTCCAGCGTGTTCTACCTCAAAGATTGGATTATTGAAGCTGTACATGCTTTGGGTCAATAGGGTTTTATCGAAACCCAATAAAGCATAACCATTTGATTCTTCCCTAAAAATGTAATTAATTGTTGTTACTGAGTCGAGTTCCTAAGGTATTGGAGTGCTTCCAGCCACAAGAAGTGTTCAGTTTGCTCGTTTCTGGGCAGTGCATACGATGTGGAGATGGAGAACGGAGGAGAGGCCAAAAATGAGTCTGAATTTGCACACGACGCTGAACGCCGGTCTAACTATATATTTTTATACGCACATAAATAATCATAATTATAAAGTAAAGCAGTGAATAATTATAACGATTGAAATTTATCCGAACTGTATTGTTTACTCTTGCCGGGGAACTACTCTTACAATGACCACTTGTTAGCAATATACAAGGGGACACAACTTTACAAGATGTCTTCCAGATCCAGGACTACAACAAAGCAGGCGTAAGCACTTGCTCCGACCTTGGTTCCCTTGGAGTTCCAGCAGACCTCCAAGATAGCGCTGGCGCTCTTGTACCTGTGCTTCAGCTGTCCAGTCTGCGTGCTCCAGATGTACACGCACTTGTCAAAGCCGCCGGAGGCAAGGAGCTTGCCATCAGGACTGAACGCCACCGACATCACAGGGCCAGTGTGCATATTCAGGGTGTGAATACAACTGCCCTGTTCTACATCCCACAACCGCACCGTGGTGTCCAAAGAGGCCGAGCCGAGGAGACCATTCGAAGACCACACAATCTTGAAGATCTCTTTAGAGTGCCCACGCAAATCGTGGCAGCAGCTTTCTTGATCCATACTCCATATCTTTATGGTCGTGTCGATGGAACAGGATGCCAGCATCTCACCACTCGGACTCCACTTGATCGCTGTCACCTCATCCGTGTGACCCTCGAAGGTCTTGATAGGTTCCTTCTCTCCCAGCCGGCAGACGTGAATCCTCTGATCTCTACTGCAAGATGCAAAAGTTTCATTTGTCTGCCAGTCAATGCTTATGACTGCATCAATGTGGAAGGCAAATTGCTGCTTGCACTGGCCCGTGGATGCGTCCCAGATGATCGTCGTCTTGTCTTCGCTCGCGGTAAGAATGTAGTTGCCGCATTTGTTCCACTTCAGCGCGAAGATCGGACCCTTGTGCTGGCCCAAAGTTTTTGCCAGTCGTCCGTCCGTTTTCCAAATCCGAGCGTAGCTATCATAGCATCCGGTCGCTAGCAGTGAGCCATCGCAGTTCCATTCTACAGCAGTGATTACCTTGCTGCTGGGCCCGGGTTTCTGGATGCAGTGCCGCAGCACAAGCTGATTTGAAAAGGTGTCGTCATCGGTCTCATCCCATATCCTGGCAGTGCCATCACCCGAGCCACTGGCCAAGAGATCCTTGCACGGATTCCAAGCGCATTTAAACACAATGCACTCGTGGCCATCCAGCACAAAATCACCAAGTATATCCATGACCTCTATCGGGATATTTTACTATTAAATATGAATTCTATGAATTAGAGCTGGAAGAAACATCGACGATACATCAATACATCCATGTTTTCACAAAATTGAAAAACATCGATGTTTCGATGAAATTTAAGTCAACCCCGCCAACACCAGAATCAAAAGCCAAGCCTCAACTTTTCCGCTTTTTAGAAATAAATAAAAGTTAAAAAAATCAAAAACGATCGAGTTGATTCTATATTGGCCCTTCGCCAATATTTGAACTCCACTAAATTAGACTCTGAGTTAAATCCTTTGGATTTTTAGAAAGGTAAGAAAAAATACAAATTTTGACTTAAAAAATCCTTAAACATAAATCTTTTCTTACAGATTTCAAATGACGAAGCATTTAAAAAATGCGTGGAAAAATACTTTTGTGTGTCTGCCACCTCCACTGAGAGTGGGAGGATGTTTAGCAAAGCAGGCCTTGTTATAAGCGAGAAGCGATGCTTGCTGAAACCTAAAAAAGTAAAAATGATGACTCAAATTGTTTAAATTTGTATTTATTATTTATTTTTATTTGGTTTACTATAATTTCCTTAAATTTGTACTTCTTAATTGACAGTAGATCTCAAAATAGTTTTTAAGTTCCATTTTGAATTGACTGAAGCATAATTGACTGAGAAATGAATCTCCAAATAAATTATAATAAATATAAGAAACATATAGTTTGTTTTTTTCCAAAAATACTTATAACAAAGTGTGCAAAAATCTTTTTTAAAAATAACTGATGTATCGATTGCCAAAAACATCGAAACATCGATGTTTCTCCAGCTCTACTATGAATTCCTAGGCACCAAATTTTTGGGATACAATTTTTTGTTTTTATAAAATAATAATCGAAACCAATCGATTGTCTATACCGGGGTATTTCCAACACTTGGAATCGCAGACCTAAATCGAACTGTTCTAATTAATTCTGATATATTTCATCAAACGTTGAAAATCTGTGAGATGCCTGTTTAATTTCACTTACTTTCCTTGATTTGTTTACCAGAATTTCTTTTGTTTACATATGTTATCGATATATTTTTATTTACTCTGAGAACATCGATATGTACTAATTAATTACTCCAAAAGTAAACAATAAAAAGCGCGCAAGTATGTCGGTTCGTGAAGATATAGAAATTAAGAAGGAAAACCAAACTATAGCAGAAGAAGAAATAGAAAAGGATGAAAATGAGATTGACGAGGATCTAAAGGAGACCAGCAAAATCACCTCACTGAAGTCCCTGGGTCCGTTCATAGCTGGAAAGGAGAATAGCCGGAACACTGTTTACCTGAGCGATGTGCCGGACGTTTGCAAGGAAAAACCCTGCATGCTGGGCGTCGATGAGGCTGGCCGTGGTCCTGTCCTCGGCCCCATGGTGTACGGAATATCCTACTGCCCTCTGGGCAGCAAAAAGGCTCTCGAAGATCTGGGATGCGCCGACTCCAAACAACTGACCGAGGAGAAGCGCGATATCATATTTAACGACATTAATACCAAGGATTATGCCACCAGCTGCATCGGCTGGGCCGTGGAGATTATATCGCCAAATACCATCAGCACCAGTATGTACCGGCGATCCAAGTGCTCCCTGAACGAGGTTTCCATGGACTCTGCCATGGGCTTAATTCAACAGGCGATCGACGCGGGCGTAAATATAGCCGAGGTCTATGTGGATACGGTGGGTCCACCGGAGAAATACCAGGAGAAGCTGCTCAAGCGCTTTCCCAACTTCAAGATAACGGTGGCAAAAAAAGCTGATTCCACCTATCCCATTGTCTCGGCGGCCAGTATCTGCGCCAAGGTGACCCGCGATCATGCCCTCAAAGTGTGGAAGTTCCCCGAGGGTCTGGTGATCAAGGACAATGCCTTTGGCAGCGGTTACCCGGGAGATCCTGTGACAAAGCGCTTTCTGGCGGAGCATATCGATCTAGTCTTTGGATTTCCTCGCCTGGTACGCTTCAGTTGGTCCACGGCGGAGAATGCTTTGGCGGACAAGGCCTACGACATGGAGTTCGATGAGCCGGACACTGAAAAGCCTAAGTACGCCGGCACAAAGCTCACCAAGTTCTTCAAGGGCACCACGAAGTCGGGAGAGGTTATCCGCGAGGAGAGCCGCTTCTTCAAGCAAAGACATTTGGGAAATGTCATAGATTTCTGAGCTAGATTAAGCTAAGGTAATGCTTTCCCGATAAATTTAAATATTAGATAAATAAATTTAGATTTTTGTCAAGTAAATTTAAATATGGTTTCTTTATAGGACATATTTCTTTCCTCTGTTTTGGCATATTCCCTTTGGGTTTTCTATGGTGTTTCTTGGCGTCAAGCTCCAAGTTTAACCGCACCCTGCTTTTACAGCTTGATATGTTTACCGAGTCAACGTGCATAAGCTAAAACATATTCCCATTCTTAAGACAAAAGAAAAGACTCCAATTAATTTTTAGCTTTAATGGATTTTGCTGTTGTTTCCGTATGTTTTCGCCAATCTCGTGTTCTTATTAATTCCTAGGCTTACGTTCGTTTACAGGCTACGTGGGATGCAGTTACACTGTTCTGAATGTATGCGTGAATCGGTCCGACCAGATCTGAGTTGGGATCCCTCCGGCCTACGGGTAAAAGCGGGAGCGGAGGGAAGTATATAGAGGGTAATTAAGGTAGTTCATCAGCATCATCCCGATCGACTCGACACAGTAACAAAATGCATAAAGTTATACTAAACGATTTCTGTATAAAAAAGGGGACATATCCTTAGAAACATAGAGCTTATAATTAAGATTAAAAAGAGAAGCGAGCAGCGTCCTGCAGATCGAGGAGGGACAACAACCAAGTTGGAGCCCTCGAAACCCTAGCGCATTTCGTTCTTCTTTCGTTTTTGTGTGACTCGGGGGACTAGGCGTACGAAAAAGACAGTGGGGAAAGAGCGAGAATATATAACCTTAAAAAGCTAATTAGAACTTAGAGCAGATACAAATACAGATTGCAAGGGCGGGATAGCTTAGAAAGAAGATACATGCAGCCCGGTGTTCCCTTTCGAACCTTGAAAGGGAACTCCAGGACCCATAGAAGCGTTTTCTCAATAGACGAAGCCCAGCTGCTCCGCCGGCGATCAGAACTTCCGCAGATCCAGGACGAAAACACTGCCGTCGGAGGCACTTGCGCCGACCTTGGTTCCCTTGGAGTTCCAGCAGACCTCGAAAATGCCGCCGGTGCCCTTGTAGCTGTGCACCAGCTGTCCCGTCTGCGTGCTCCAGATGTGCACGCACTTGTCAAAGCTGCCGGAGGCCAGGTGCTTGCCATCCGGACTGAAGGCCACCGAGTAGACCGGTTCCGTGTGCTTGGTCAGCGTGTGAATACAGCTCCCCCTTTCCACGTCCCACAGCCGCACCGTGGAGTCGAAGGACGCCGAGGCAAGGATCAGGTTCGTGTTGGGATTGTTGGTGCCGGGTCCCGTGGGCGACCATTTTATCGTATAGATCTCCTTGGAGTGCGCCTGCAGGTCGTGACAGCAGCGATCTCTGTTCATGCTCCAGATCTTCAGGGTCATGTCGTCGGAACACGACGCCAGAAGCTGACCCTGCGGACACCACTTGATCGCATTCACCTCGTTCGTATGCCCCTTAAAGGTCTTGATGGGCTCGTTCACTCCCAGCCGGCAGACGTGGATCCGCTGATCGGTGCTGCAGGAAGCGAACGCCTGATTCGTCTGCCAGTCAACGTCCAGAGCCGGAGCACTGTGGAAGGCAAACTGCTGCGTGCACTGGCCCGTGGATGCGTCCCAGATGATCGTCGTCTTGTCCACGCCCGCGGAGAGGATGTAGTTGCCGCATTTGTTCCACTTCAGCGCGAAGATCGGGCCCTTGTGCTGGCCCAAAGTGGATGCCAGTCGTCCGTCCGTTTTCCAGATCCGAGCGTAGCCGTCGTAGCTTCCGGTCGCCAGCAGTGAGCCATCGCAGTTCCAGTCCAGAGAAGTGACGTCCTTGTTGCTGGGAACCTCGGCCCCGCCCTTCTGGATGCAATGCCGCAGCACAAGCTGATTAGAATTGGTGTTGGCGTCGGACATGTCCCATATCCTGGCAGTGCTGTCACCCGAGCCACTGGCCAAGAGATCCCTGCTGGGATTCCAGGCGCAGATAAACACCTCGCTCTCGTGGCCTCGCAGCACACGAGCCTTGGACTCGGGGATCTCGATGCTCTCGTCAATTTCCATGGGCACAAGGGCTGCGGGGGCTCCAGCACTGCCGCCGCCGCCGCCGCCACCACCGGTTGACGAAGAGATAGTTCCACTGGGCGCAGAGTTCTGTGCAGTCGTTGAGCCCGCTTGGACGTTGTTTCCTTGGGCTCCCACTCGAATCGTCACCGCTCCGCTGGGTGCCTTGGCTCCCGCCGCCGCCGATGCTCCGCCCGCTGCTGCAGAATCCGGATTGGAGGTGGAGACAGCGCCGCCGGTAGGTGCCACCCCGCTCGAGGGTTGCTCTACGCTGCTGGAGGTGCTGCTATTGCCGTTTGTCGATGTGGAAGAGGCCGCGTCATCGGTGCTGGTGGCATTCGCGTTGTTCGCATTGCCGCCAGACGAGCTTCCCGGCTCGTTGGAGTTCTGGGCTTTCTTTTGACCTGCCGCTGTGGCCGCCGCATCCGCTCCCGAGGCCGGTGTACTCGTGTTGTTGGCTCCTGCAGGTGTCGCTTGATTGCCTCCGGCTCCATTGTTGCCGCTGTATGATGCTCCTCCCGTGCTGTTTGCCGTGTTCCCACTGGAGTCCACCTCGCTGGCGTTCTGATCCGTGGGCGTGCTGGTGCCCGTGGTGCTGCCTGCACCGGTCTTGTTACCGGCTCCAGCGCCCGCTGCCCCCGTTCCAGGCTCAACTTTGATCTCGGGCTTGACGTTGCTGTTGTTGTTGTTGTTGGCACCGGCGGGGGCCGAGGAGTCCACCGCCCCGGGTTTGCCCGGCTCCGTTTTGACAGTTGGTTTCGGCGGTTTAACCTCCGGCATGACGGCGTCTATCAGGGAGAGTCCCTCGATGGGGCGCGCCACCTCGCCATCCTCGCCCACACTCCATTCCACCTCCGTGTACAGCAGGCCCTTCTGCAGGATGGTCAGCAGGGCGGCGGGCGGCACAAGCGCTCCATTGATATTGCTCTGCGAGATGTGCGACTCGATGCCGAATACGTAGGCCGAGTGCAGAAAGCCTGGAAAAGCGAAAAGCAATCATTATTAAGGCGGGCGCTGTGTGTGCGTCATGGTGTGTACGCACCCGACTCCTGCAGGTATCGGTAAACCAGGAAGTTCACCTCGTCGCTGGAAAAACTCATGGCTGCCGGCGGTTGACTCCTCCTCGCTCGCTCACTCTCACTCTCGAATCCCCAGTCTTTCAATGCCAATTATGTTTTTGCGGTGCGATAATTAAACTCTGCTGCTGCGTAACACATGCGTCTGCATCAGGCACGCTCTCTCGCTGGCACTATCCCGCTCGCCCTCACTGGAAACTGGAGCTGCTCCTGGTCGCGGATCGTCGGTGGGGTTTATCCTGCTTTGCTAAATCTGCCAGTTCGCTGCTTGCCGCAAGAGCATTTTACATATTTTTTTCCACAAATAAAAACGCGTTTCTGAAACGCGCAAAAAAATGGCGGAGTAACCGCAGGGTGTCGTGTGAGCAAGGTGGCGCACAGCGGCATTTTGTGAGTGGGCCAATGACCTCACAAGTTGTGATAATTGTAGTTTATCTTTTAAATTATAATTTAATTAAAAACTAGCATGCTAAAATGCTTACCGAGATACTAACAAATTTTTAAATATAATTTTTTCTGTTTTCTCATTTTTGTATGTATCAAATTCAAATGTGCAGTATGTGGTACATTCATATAATTTTATATATAATTTTGCAACGAACTTTCTATTGATTCAAAATTAATTAATTTTAAATTTATTTACAGCTTACTATTATAAAGGAGCATATAAAAAATTATACAAATGTTAATAACAAGCCCCACAAAAGAATTGATAAGCCTTGTGACGTCACCACGGCATTCATCCCACCTTAAAATCTCACTTAGCCCTGACGCCGCCATCCGAAGAAGCCCTGGCTTTCGCGGTATTCTTGCACCGCCGCCATTTCGACCACACTATTCGCTACACTCGCGTCCGCTAGATGGCTCCACACACAGGCAGCGAGAGAGAAGAAAAATCAATAGAAATTTTCATTTTCGTGAATTGCTCTGCGTTCGGCAATAGTTAACAACAAATCAGCGGCGAACAGCGAGGCGAAGCGCCAGCCAGTTGGAGTTACATAAAGTTCAGTCCCGCGACCCACACATTCCGCCAGCCAACACCCCGGAGGCGAAGCCCAAGCCAAGCGCTCGCTCCGCAAAACTCCGATCTCCTCTCTGCCTCAGGAATTCCGGAACGCCAACGATTTTCCCCTGCTGCTGCCGCTGCTGCTGCTGGTGCTCCGAGTGAAAAAAGCAGAGTAAGCTCCCCCGAAGTCCACAATACGCCCATTAATGTTTGTTTCGGTGGCTCCGTTTGGGGTTTTGGCGAAACGCCTTCGTCATCCAGCGGAGAGAAAAAAGTGACGTGACATGAAAGCAAGAACGGGCGCACAAAGAGCGAAATAAAAAACACAGAAAACTGAAAACAGAACATAAAGCGTAACCGAAACGGAAACCGAAATCGAAATCGCAACAGAAGCCGGTGGTCAAAATAAAAATATAATATAAGGGCACAAGTGCACAACGGCCAGCGCGAAGGCGATAAAAAGTGGCGTTCGAGGTCGGGGAATGAATCTTTATCAGCGTGCAAGCAAACGCTGCCAAGTTGCAAATAAATCGGTTGCCAAAAGTGCGGGGGAGTTCCCGTCCCCCCAAACCCCCCTCAGCCCCAACCCCCTTTGTTTTCCCGTACAAAAATGTCAAAGTTCGCCTAAGGCAGTTCACTAGATGCACTGTGCCAAGAGCAACTAGGCCTGATTTGAATGGATAAAACTGTTGGAAAGCTTTTCTATGAGTTTTTATGAACGAAAAAACGATAAACATAGATGAGACTTACTCGGAGTGTTTAAACAAATCTATTTACGAGCAGTATTACGTCTATAAACATTCCTAGAGATCCGTGATTCATAGTTTGATCACTTGATAATCCTTAAACTACAGTTGCAGTCTACAATTTCTGAGAAATTCTTTAATTATTTGCAGTCTATGGCAGTTTCAGTGGCTTACATTACTTTGTTATTGTTATTATTTTATTTATTAATGAAAACCCCCTCCAATCGATCATTAAACCCATTAAAAATCTAAATCCCACAATTAATCAAAGTTCCCTCTCTTCCTACCAGGTCCACAAGAGGAGTCACCGAGAGAGCAACAGAGAGAGTGATCCGGAAGCGACACTCAGAGAGCACAGAAGAGATCCAACGTCGAGTTCGAGCGATAAGAACGCCTCGAGACTCGGCCGCCTCCCATCGACGATTTTCTTGCGCCCCCAGTTTGCATAAAACCAGCGAAAATTAACAAGCTAACTACCATGGCGCCGGTGCGGGGGGATGGCATGAGAGGCCTGGCCGTCTTTATATCGGATATAAGGAACTGTAAGTGCAGACCTCTTTTTGGGGGAGCCCCTTGGGTAACCCGTAGCCAGCATTAAATCCAATTGAGCTACGACGCAGCTCACAAGAGATTTTCCATAGGGGCGGAATCAGCGCCATTTCTTGATCAATTACCAGGAGAAGCAGAGGCACTCACAATAAAAGCGGGGCGGCACTAAGCACCAAGTACAGTGAAGGCTTGAGAAGGAAAACGATGATTATTAGGAGAATATTATAAGAGAAAGTAGAAAGACATCTGAAGTTTTTTATAAAGACAATTTTCGTTTAGGAAGAGGCTTTTAGTGCAATTTAATTGCCAGTTCATTAATTTTATAATTAAATTTCATATCAATATCATATTAAAAGTATCGCTAACTTTGATACATTTAAATTTAAAATAATCAAATAAAATTTTATTTAAAATATAGTTTTTATCGAAAAATATATAAAAAAGTTACTAGATTTATTCACCTCTATTTCCCATTATGTTGATCCAATATATACATATATCAATTTTCTGATATTCCCAACTTATAGTTTATATTTTCTTCAAGAAAAGCTGAAATCGAGCTCAAAATCCCAATTCCTTAGCTGTTGATACCTATTTTCCTACACAAATTTCAAGCTTAAGACACCTTTTTTCTTCCGTATCGAGAGAGAACTGTAGGTACTCCTATGTGTGAGTGAACAACACAATTGTTTACCCGACGCTTTACTGTGTTGTCGCATTATCGCATCGCCAGTGTTTGCCGTTTGCTGGTCACTAGTTACTGGTTTCGGGAACAGCATATCTGAGAGAGCTAGGGGCTTCGCCGCCGCGGATCGGTGACTGGTACTAATTGGTGCCTATGTGACCGCCGCCGAAAAAAGAGAGAGAGTGTGAACCAGAGGGGAGCAACGCCGCACCATGCAGGCAGCCAAAGAGTGCAAAGAAGTCGGCGGCTCTCCCATCACCGATCAATCACCGGGCGGCGGAAAAGAAAGCGTGGCTTCCGTCGACGAAACCCTGCTATTTTACTGTGAATTCTCCTTCTCTGACCTTGACCCCATTTCCACTAATCTTGAATTCCAATCCATTTTCCGCAGGTAAAAGCAAAGAGGCGGAGGTCAAGCGCATAAACAAGGAGTTGGCCAACATAAGGAGCAAATTTAAAGGTGACAAAACCCTCGACGGCTACCAGAAGAAGAAGTATGTCTGCAAGCTGCTCTTCATCTTTCTCCTCGGCCACGACATCGACTTTGGCCACATGGAGGCGGTCAACCTGCTGTCCTCCAACAAATACTCAGAGAAGCAGATCGTGAGTACTAAATAATAATTGCCTCAATAACCATTCAACGAGAAAGGGAAAACAATTGAACGGCCACGAGAGGGGGGACTTTAACAAACAATTGTAGAAAAGTTTGTTATAAACAAAAAAAAAAGGAGAAAACTAAATGAAAAATGTGAAAGAATCGAGATTGGAATACCAAGAAAAAAGTTGTATAAGCTATTGATCTTTCAAGACGGATGATGTATCGGAAAAGCTGAAGAAAACCAGTTAGTTGTTGTGATATTTCCTAGAATCAGTGATAATTATTCATTCTAACTTTGCCTATAACTAAGAGGTTTATGATCTTTTATATAAATTAGACAGATTCTATTATAAAATTAAATGGATTCCTAATTAAAATTGCAATAATTATCGACTACATTTTAACCTTGAAAGCGATTAATTGATATTTAAAAATTCAATGTATATTTTGATTTAGATTTAGAGATTTTGATATACTCGTAGACAATTCTCTGATGTCGCACGCGATATTTGAACGCATTTAAACTAAGAAAAACCATGTACCAAGATTTAATTTTAATTAAACAAAAAATTTAAGACTTATAGCTCTTGGTTAGCACTATAATTCGTGTTAAGGTCGATTTCGGACAATTGTTCGTTTTCAAGATAATTACAAAAATGTAAGAAATTCGCACGTGACACAGACAAAAGTCACTTTTTCGCAAACCAGTTCAAGCCCTGATTTCAGCGAAACTTGATGAAAGATTT
>JAEIHY010017776.1:0-22272 GCA_018904565.1 Drosophila tsacasi | reverse complement strand
ACAAAGATACAGCCTTTTTAATCTTTCGAGTACATAACCTCAAATATCTCAAAATCCTGATGTGATGGACTATTTTTGAGCTCGGATTCGGATTCTACGCACAAAATTACGTTAGAAATGATATATCGTTTACCAACAACAAAACCATGCAGACCTGTGTAATTTGTATCAAATCATTTTGCTTCATTGCATCCTGGGATCACTTGGTATAATTTTTTACCCTATTAAATTGATCATTCGTCAGAGATCATATGATATCTGTGTATCATAGTTCGAAACTCTTGATAAGTTCCATCTGTCATCAGATAGTAATTAAGCTACTCATTAGCAACCTTTGATTTCACTTATTCAACAGTCTCCTTGGGCAGTAAAATTTTCAAACGCCTTTCGGTGTTTGTTTCCCTTTTCAGCTTTGCCTTTACGAATTCCTTAGGCTGTTTCTTTTTTGGCGATGGCACAGTCTCTATAATGGGCAGGTCGAAATCGTCGGGAAAGGAACTGTCCACTGTCTCCGATAGTTCTAATTGAACTGCCTTTTCTGTGTGCACCCGCTGAACGTGCTCCTTCATTTTGTCTGAACGGTGACTACTAAATCCACACAGTTGGCACTTGTAACGATTCGGACCATTCTCCGTGTGCTTTAAGGCATGGCGCTTGAGATTCTTGCTCTGACTGAACTTGCAGCCACAGATTTCGCAGATAAAGTCCCGTCCCTGCTTGTGTGTCTCGATATGCAGCTTCAAGTTCTCCTTGCGATTGGCCCGATGCTTACATCCCGGAACAGTGCAGGCGAAGAACTCGCCGGTGTGCAGCAGTTTGTGGGACTTTAGGGCCTTCATGTGGGTGGTGCTGTAGCCGCAGACGTCGCACAACATTTGTTTCTCGGGATTGTGCACCAGGATGTGATTGCTCAGGCCCTGTTTCCACTTGAAGCCCTTGCCGCAGTGCGGGCAGATGTGCGGCGTTTCCGTCGAGTGCTTGGGCTGGTGCACAAGCAGGGCTGCCCGCGTAGTAAACCGAATCCCACACTGCAAGCAGAAGAAGGGTTTGCGCAAATCTCCGGAATGCCTGCGAAGATGTCGGTCGTATTCTCGCCAGTGAAGGAATCCCACCTCGCACAGGGAGCAAGTGAGATGCGAGGGCTCACAGCTTCCCATATGTTCTATCATCTTCTGAACCGGATAGCATTTGAAGTCACAGCCAATGCAGTAGTTCACCTTACTGCTAGACTTCACTGCTCTGGGGTTCTTCAACTGAAAATTTAAATGGTTTCATTAGAAACATAAAAGAAATGGGCAATGGACATGTCCTACCGCACCTTAAAGTAGCTCTGTTGATTCTCAAACACGTCCTCGGATTTCTTCACCGGATTCTCCAAACTCGGTTCATTATCTCCGGGAGCTGTAATCTCTGAAGCTTCTTTTACCTCTCCCAATGGCTGCATTTGGTAGAGGTTCAGCAGCTCGGTCACGGCCAGTATTTGTGCCAGTTCCCGGAAGTGCGGCTCGTGCTCCTTGGATACGGAGACAATGTCCTCGTAGAAGAAATCGACAATTGTATGCAGACATTGTGTGCAGCTAAAGTTGCGGATCGTGATCTTCAGGGGATTGTGAATGGAAAACTGCTGTTGCTTCTGGTTGGTGTTTATCAACTGACTCTGTGCGGCCAAGACGCAAAAGTGGACGCTTAAACTCAGGGCATCGTCCGAATCTAGCTCGAGGAGTAAATCGCAGAATTGTCCCGTTCTCCGCTGGTTGTTCAGATAATTCGAAACCTTAGAGTGCAAAGGTTGATGCAGTGTGGGCAGGGAGTGAATTGCCTGAGAGTGCAACATGTCTTTCGATGATTTTTAAAGGTAAACAACAAACAAAACAATAACTAAGTGTTTTGGTTTGAAGACGCCGAATCAGCTGTTTAATAGTGTGGCCAAGTCGCGAATTTTACAAATTCTGTCATTAAAATACTAAATGGTATTTTTAGACCGTTAGCTGTTTCCAAATTGATTTTAATTAAAAAATTTAAATTTGTAATCAATAAAACAATAAAATACAATTTAGAAAAATTTAAGTGTAAATATCTAAATAATAATTAAATAATGTTTCTTATTTGTTTATAAATTTTTCAATATTTACTAATCATTAATTAACAATTTCTATGAAATCTTATACAAATAGTTTTAAAATATAAACAAAAAAGGTTAAAAAAATCGAAATCGAAATCTAATCTAAAACATCACGAACTAAATACACATAAACTCAAAGATCATAGTGTTTTGACCGGCTTAAAGGGTAAATTATATTTGCTTATTACTTGACACTCAAATATCAAGTGAAAAATGAAAGTTGACAAGTTAAATCCACAACTGAACCCATCTTCCACAAGCTCTTCCTGGCTTAGGTTCTCCCATTTCTGATCTGAGCTTCAGTTGAGAGGCGGAGCGGGCATTGAAATGACCTAAACTAAGTCGCTCGGTTGCTTTAACCTTTAAATTAATATGTATATTTACGCGTTGCGGAGTTGAACATAAATAATAGAAAAGCTGCCTATTGTTCAGTCGCTTCCTACAGGAAATACATATATGTATTTACAAAACCTCCGGAATCTCTTTGTGTTCTTAAAACGAAAGTTTCACTGCCAATTAAGACCGAGTGCGAATAAATAAGATCTGATAATCTGTACATTCCTGAGAATTTTCCCGCGCCCATTGTTCGGAGTCACAATTGTTCTAGTTACGCAGTCATTGAACATTTTAGATGCATTTTGTACGCCCAATCACATTCAAATCTAAAGATTAATTACAGGGAAGCCTAAGGGCTAACAGAGAGACTTATTGTGAACAGCATAGAAACTGATATAGTTTCGAGGAAGTCTCAATATTTACATTACAATTTCAACACCGACTTTTCTCTCTAAGCGCTCTTGGTGTCAAGTTCCAATTGTTCGTACTGGTCGCCCATAGGAACCACTTACAGATAAGATCCACCTGGAGCTTGGGGCTTGGGGTCTCGGATCATTAAGCGTGGAGCTCTCGACGCAAGCGGTTGTGATCTCTCTCGGGGTGTCGTGTTTACTTTATTGCTCTGATTCCGATCCGCTGATTAATGCCAGTTGCAATCAGTCTGAATCAGTATTAATTCAATCAGAGGAGGTAAAAAATGGTGGGAATAGTGTTCCTGCTGGCGGCGTCAGTGCTGCTCGTCTCCTGGTCGGATGCGCAGACGTATCGGTTCGAGGATCCAAAGAGCCTCAAGCTCTGGCTAACGATAAGTGCGCGCAAGCGGTTCTTGGAGGTCTCCTGGCGCAATGCTCCCGCGAGGAAAGGGGATCGTGTCCTGATCACCACTCAGGAGCCACATGTCTTCCAGAAACGCCTCCGTTCCGTTGGCACTCCCTTGGCAGCCTTTCCCCGCGAAGAGGGAAGTGGTTCGGAAGAGGGATCTGGGAATTATGTGCCCATTAATGGGTACACGGATCCCAACCACTCCGTGAACCAGGAGTTCTGGGTTGCCAACGGCGGAGAGCTCCCCGTTGTGGCTGGGCTTCAACCGAATGTGGGTCTCTCCACGCAATGGTTCACCACCGGAGTACCCTTTGACTACGAACTGTCCAAGAATGTAACGGCGCAGACCCACTGCTACGGCTTTTGGGCCAGTTACATTAATGAAGGTGGAGACATACTGGCGACAACCTGCCTCAAAGCCTTTCCTCATTGGATGAACGACCTTAAGTCCAAAATAGGCGAGCTGCGTCTACGGGATTTATTCATTCCCGGGACTCACGACTCCGGTTCGTATCGACCTAACTTTGATCCGCTGATCCGCGAGAGCCTGGTGACCAAGTACGCCCTGACACAGGACGATGACATACGGGGCCAGCTGATGCACGGAGTACGCTATCTGGACATTCGTGTCGGTTACTATCGCAATTCCCCCGAGAAATTCTTCATATACCATGGGATCACAAAGCAGCGTCCGCTGCAGGAGGTCATCAACCAGGTGCGGGACTTTGTCCACGAGACCAACGAAATAATCATATTTGGACTCAAGGAGTTTCCAATTGGTGAGGGAAAAAGTTCAGAAACTAACCATTTAATACAATGTTTGTAATATATTTAAGGTTTTGGCAAGGGACTGGGAGTGCATCGCCTGCTGGTCACATATCTGCGTGATCAGTTCCAGGACCTCATAGCCCATCCCTCGCTGAACTGGAATGCATCGCTCCGCGATATTTGGGCCCGCAAGCAGAACGTGTTCCTGGCCTACGAGAAACAGGCCATGCTGGATGAGTTCCCAGAGACCCTGTTTGGACCCGTGGACCAGCGTTGGGGCAATGTACAGACTTGGCCGCGTCTGGAGAGATATTTGCGCAACATTAACGAGTTCGATGTAGCGTGAGTTGCATTTCTATTAGATAAGATTCCCATTTATCTTTTTTCCTTTGTTCTCCCGCAGACGATTCTACAGTCGTCCGATAGCCGATATGGCGGAGTTGACCCCGGAGACCTGGGACGTTATCCTGGACAAGCAGGGCGGCCTGCGTAAGATGGCCGACAATGTGAACTGGCGGATTTCGCTTCTCTACCGGGATGAGTTGGGCACTCATGCAAATATTGTGGCAGCGGACTTTATACGGGGCACAACCCTCGTGGAAACGGCTATGGATTATAATCTTCGTAAGATTTATGAAGATTCATCTACGTAAAGGTGTGGGGAGGGTCAGGTTCATAATATTTTTGTAACAGGGGTGAGCACACTGAAATCAAATCACTTGTGAACATTTTTTTTCCATACTTTTAAACACAATTTAAAAGTCATTTCAAATCAAGTGCGATTTCTTGGGCACCCCTAATGACTTCTTCTTGTAAATTCAGCTATAGAATTAATGCTATACAAGGGATTCACCAAAAACCAATCATTTAAATTCACTACCGACTTTGGTTGCAATTTACATTTAATTTGCTAAGCGATTAAGTTAAAAAACATCAATATATGTTGTTCATTATTGTACTGCTGTGTTTGTTGCTTCCCTAAACACGTCACATTTTATAGATTGTTCCCATCAAAGCGTATTTCCTGTTTATGCTGAAAAAGGAATCAGGAATCAGCACCTAGCCGTAAACTATAAAGTAAACTTTTAGTGGGAAGTATCTATCTTCGTGTAAAACCTGTTAACTGAGGAGCTAACTAGCTCAAATAAATATGGTTAAACTATTACAAATTCCAATCGATGGCGCCGATTTCGTTTTGAGGAATGCCAAAATGGCCTAGCACAAAAATATCATACAATTGGGGGCAGGGTTTATCCTCCTAGAACTTACAACTGATATAAATCTCAAATATAATAGATTTGAGTTTCACAATTTGTTTTCCTTTAGTATTTTTGAATATCAAATACGAGTGTTTGAACTAAATGCGCCAAGTTCTGCGTGGGTGAGTTCTGCATATTCTACTTTAGGGCCTCGTTAGACTCAATAATGGTGGTATTGAAGATGGCCCGGCAAATCTCTACCACGGAGTTGGATAGCCGCCCGTAGCACTTGGGTTTCTTCTGCCAGGCGATAAAGATGTAGTAGAAAGGAATGCCAGCCAGGGTAATGCCGATGCCAACGAGTAGATTTCCTGGTTCATCCAAATTCGGAAGGAGTACCAGCGCCACGCAGCTCACCATGAATATTATGGGCAGCGCGAGATTTACTTTAATGGGGCGTGGCAGGTCGGGCCTGGAATAAATTTATTATTTATCATTTAGGATCTTTACTATCTTAAGAACAACTACTAACCTCTTGTGCCTTAGCCACAACATCCCGGCTATGCTGGCCACCACTGACAGCCATAAGACCGAACTGAAGTAGTTGATCAACTGGTATACATTATCCGTCAACAGCATGAGCAATGACATCAGGCACTTGGAAAAACAAATATGTAAATTGATTAGTTAATTGTTCCCAAGAAAAATGCAAAATGTCAACTCAAAACTTACGGTGAAAATCAAGGAAGGAATGGGAGTCTGCTGCTTAACGTGGAACAGCTGGAAAAACTTCGGCAGATGCCCCTCCTGAGCGCCAGTGGCGAATAGTCGCGCCGATGTGAATAGGACTCCGTTCACTCCGCCAAAGGTACTCAACGCCACGAAAATGGGCACCATAAAGGCCAAGGGTCCAAAGACGCGATTACCAAAGGTCACCGCAACGGCCAATGAACTGAGCATCTCCGGCTTGTTGACTACGGCGAAATAGGCCAAATTGACCAGAACATATATGCCCGTGACCAGGGGCATGGCTATCCAAATAGCACGCGGCAGGTTTCTGCAATGAAAAAATAGTATAGTTAAACGGAAAATTATTGCATTATTTCTAGAAACAGTTTTTCTTTTATATGGAAACAATTTAAACTCGTGACCAAGTTGCGTAAAATTTCGATAAGACAATAAATATACAAATAAGAATATTTGTTCTCTGTTGGAAAAAGAACGTGCTGTTTCCAGATCTGACTCTTGGCGGGGGTGGAGCACTTAAATTGATTGCTGCGCTTCTCGAGAGCAAATTGAATTCGTTAAAGGAATAAAAGGGAAGCTGAAGCAGCATCCTCCTCCATACCTCCCTACCACCCTCCCACTCAGCTGTATGACATCAAGGACGCTCAACAAGTTTCAACTTGTTGCTGCCTGCGCATGACGCAAACGGCGTGACTAGGATAAAGAATCCATGCCAAACCATTTGTCATGTCTGGAAAGAGAAGCAAAATAGGCCACTTTACTCACTTGTACGGATCCTGCAGCTCCTCGGTAACAAAGTTCAAGTAGTTCCAGCCGCCAAAGGCAAACAGACCGTTGTAGAAGGCATAGCCAATGTTGCGGGCCGTGTAGGTGCCCTCCCACGGATTGCTAAAGTTATCCAGCTCACCCGTGGCCATGTAGTAGAGTCCGGCCAGAATAATCATGATGAGGGCCAGCAGTTTGCCCACCGTGAACACATCCTGCACCTTCATCGAAACCTTAACGGACAGACAGTTGATGGCCGTGAGCAGAGCTGGGGGAATAAGGGAGGAATAATTATTGCTGCACAGATGGGGTGAGGCTCTCCCCACTGACTGACTCACTTAAACAAATGGCGGCGAGTAGCTTCACGGCATTCTCAGGCGGATCACAGTCCTCGAAGAACGGCTTGGCTGCATAATGGGCGAAGGTCAGAGCCACAATGGTCTGTAAGAAATAATAAATTTATAACAAATTAAATTGTAACAAAATTAAATCGTAAATTCCAAGTCAGCGAAAGTTGTTTTCAAATGTTTTATTCCGTAATTGAATTCAATTCAGCTCGAAGGTAGTCCGTCGTCGTCACTTAATAAACTTTTATTTATTTGCCTCAACAACCAATCAATCAAAACAAATAAACATTCCGTAATTCAATTGATGGACGAAGGCACACTGACCTGCGTGGTTGGCCGGATGATGAGCAGAGCTATCCACAGCCGCAGGAAGCCTACGAGTGGTCCGAAGGACACCAGTAGATAGGCATAATCCCCGCCAGATCTCGTGATGCTTGTGCCCAGCTCGGCATAGCAAAGAGCTCCAATGGTCGACAGAATCCCACAAGCAGACCAAATCAACAGAGAGCTTCCCACAGATCTAGAAAAAGATACAGAGATAAAAGAAATAAACAATTTTGGGAGGCAGATAAACAAATAAATCAACTTTTAAATACTACTTGAGGTCTCCCAGCGTCACACAAAAATGTAAATAAATAAAAAACAAGACCAGCTTGCAAAATTGGAAATATGATGAATATAGACATACACAAATATAGTTATTTTGAGTTTACAGTTTTAGTTAACAAAGTAGTGATAACTTTAAGCTGTTAAACTAAGTAAGATATTTAAATGGTATTCATTTATTTATCACATAAATCCATCAATATTTAAAGTAGGTAAATTAAGTATCCGCACTTGAACAATTTATGTATATTCCCAACGAACTTTCCTTAAAAAAACTTCCACAAATTGACGTACAAATGCGTTTAATAAATTATTTCCGTAAGTGCGAACTTCCGACATTCGTACGGAGTTTTCGCCCAACCTTTTTGTTGATCAATAATTTGGTATTTGACATGCCTTCTTGTAACCCAAAAATACTTTAAAGCTGACGCAATATTTAAGCAAAATTGCGAGTGAGAGCACTTTTTCAAGGGAACAAAATCGACAACTAATAAATTTGTCTTAATTGGTGCGACAATAAAACCATTAATTAACAGTTAAATTGACCTTTTTTGTGCATAAATTGAATTAAGGATGATACTATGTATCGCCATAGGCACTTACTCGGTGTAGTAAAAGACTCCTGTGGGGGCTATGAAGATACCCGATCCTATAATGGTTCCCACTATTATGGCCACACCATTGATGAGGGTCAGCTTCCGTTTCAGGACAATTTTCTCGTCCGCCTCCTCTTCGGCTGGAGGAGCTGAACTGCGTCCGTTTGGCTCCACCAGACTAGTAGTCACTCCATTGGCATATCTGTCCGTCATGATTCTCGGGGGCTAAAGTGTGGTTCTCCTCTAGCGGCGAATAGCTGGCATTGCCACTGGAAAGTGAAAGGGGAAGACTAAGTCTAAAACTAAAATAAGTGCCACTTTATGGGAGGAAAGCCGCGCGTTATCAGGGCAAACGAGAGCTATACCCGCACGTGCAATAAACCTGTTTGCTCTTCTTTATTGTCTTAATACTTGTCAATTGCAGCCTTGACTTGTTCGCTGTTGCGCTGGCACCACAAACTAATCTCCCGCTGTCACAGACATAAACTTTAATTATGTTTTTTCGACACTATCTCCTCCTTCGTTCGCAAACAGAACGGAGCTTTAAAGTGGGCATGAGAATCGGGGGAGGAGAGATGGGGTGTGACTGTGCGTATGCCTTCGCCGCCGCGTGCTAATTTTCACGGTTTCGTCATCACGAAGCACACAGCGACGCGTGGCACTGAAAATTGCAGTTGTAGCTGCTGTAGTTTTATTCGCGTTTTATTTTTTCTTTTTTGCAACGTTTTGGAATGCAGTTTTCGTTGATTACTTCTTCTGCTTATCTTGTTTGGCTGTCAATCGTGATTTATTACCTCAAGCGCGACACAACGGAACGGCTTCAACTGCGGACAGCAACTGTGCGTTGGCATCGAGACCGGCATTTTCATACTAAAATTAATTTCAACCCCAAAACGACGGAGAGCGGCGCAATTCGCGCGTGTGCGTCATAGCAAAGGCCTAAGAGAGGGAAACAAACTCTCAAAACCGGAAACAGGAATTGAGAGTTGTACAGATTGTTTACAAACGCAAATGTGTCATTGCCATTAAACTCGAAATGTAAATAAGTGTAACTTGGACAACAGGTGCAGGTTTAAGGTAATTGGCAATTTAAAAATATACAAATTTGTATTTATAAAAAAACTAATGCCGCTTTAGATTTGAAAGTCGATGACAGTCAATGTGAATAGATTTATCGATAAGCAAAACAAACATTGGCGCAAAAGCTTGAGCTGCCGAAAATCCATTTGGCGACATTTTATTTCCAATGAGGACAAAATGTCCTAGGCAGAGACAAGAGAAATTTCCGATTTTAGCGTCTTATCATTTTTTTTTATTTTTCTTAGTTTATTAGCATTTTAAAGCCTTGTTTGCATTGAGCTTTTTGATTGTGAATAGTCGATATCAGACCGAAATTCAAAAACCGCTATCGCGAGACAAAGTCATATGGTTGAGCTATCGATATATCGCATCACTGTCTGTACGGTCACACTGGTCACGATTTCTTCTTAGTTTTTGTTTTGGTAATTGCACGTGTTTCATTTTAAAGAAACCCAAAAACCAACAATGTCGGACAAGTGAGTGGTTTAAAAACGCATAAACCTGCTAAACATTTCTAATCAAACTCGATTCCGTTCGCAGATACGTAGTGCCAAACAAATTGCCTGGCAAAACAGTCTCTGTGCTGAGGCATCGCAAGAGGCGAATTCGCCAGGATCAGTCGGTCGTCGAGCAGAGAATCAGTGATCGCATCAAGCGCCGCAATGCTGTCCACAAGCACCATAAGTTCCGGCGTGCCGAATCCTTCGTGATGGGCTACCTAAAAGCAGAGCGCACGGCCAAGCGGATCAAGCAAACGATACTGCGCAGCAACGTTACCGAGCAGAGTGCCGAAGCCGCCCAGGACTCCAACCCTAAGCTTCTGTTTGTGATGCGGCATGCGGGCAAGAAGATCTTCGACAAGACCACTGCAGAAATATTTAGAACGCTGCGCATGCCGCAGCGTCACAACGCAGTCTTCCTGGAGAACACCAAGGAGAATCAGTTGCTGCTGCGCGTGATCGAGCCTTTTGTGGTCTATGGAAATCCCTCGCTGAGCTCCATTCGCGAGCTGGTCTTCAAGAAGGGTTTCGCCCGCATCAACGACAAGAAAACGGCCATCCAGTCCAACACAATGGTGGAGGAGCAGCTGGGAGAGAAAGGTGTTATCTGCTTGGAGGACATCATTCACGAGATCTGCACAGTCGGCCCGAACTTTGCGGCCGTTAACGAGTTCATGTGCGCCTTTTCGGTAGGTTTTCTTTGCATTTCGGGATATATTTGTTGATTATAATATGAAATTCGTTCTCCTTGCAGTTGTCGAGTCCCAGCAATGGCTGGCAGAAGAAGGTCTCCGTCTCGTATAAACGCGGCGGCGAATATGGCGACCGAGGCAATGCCATCAACGAACTGATTGCCCGCTGCCTGTAGAGACCATAAGCTAGTAGACCCCTAAGTGATTGTTCAACCTAAATAAGCCCTAAATACAAATTAAAGCAGAAACATGCCTTAAGAATATTCCCTTTTGTGTGCATCGTCTATAAAGTTGGCTCACTGTAAGCCGCCATAAAAGCAATCCTCAGACCATTAAGCAACCACATGAAACGTTCTCTAACGACGTTCCTCATTATCCTATACGTTTATCAGCATGTTAAGCCCCGACCACGAAACAAATTCCTGCCTTCTGGCTGGCCTTGCGTGTCTCTGCCAAGTTCCCAAATTGAACAAACCAAAGAATCAACTTTTCTGCTACGAATAATAAATAAATAACTCATAACCGGGCAGGCGTGCGCAGGGTGGAAGGGAAAGGTATGCCAAAAAAGTGAGCTACTTGTTGCCACGAAGGAGGGAAAGTTGTTTTCCGATTAGTCCAAGGCAGTACCACTAACCTAGTACAACTTGGGACGTGGCATCTATCGAATCGCAGACATATCAAAACTTAGATGTCTTTTGTTTCGACATTATGAAACAATTTTGCTTTACAATACACAAATTATATTCAGAGTGAAAAGCAGCTCTAAGATGAAGAAGTGCGAGAAGACAGGTGGTTCCAATCTGGACCAAGTTTTGGCCAAACCCCTCAGGGAACCCATTCTGGGCAAGCACTTTTCCCTGCCTGGACGGACATGCCAACAGCAGACCATCGAACTGGACACCAGTCAAAGCTACATTGCCGTCTACACACACCTCAAGGTGCACCCCGCAGAAATGCCGGAAAGATTGCCGACGCCGGAGCACCTTGGTCGAACCAACGTTGAGGGAAAGCCCAAGAATCGAGCTTCAAAAAATACTTATCAAGCCAATAGATGCTGAATTTTGTCAAATCAATTACGTTATCATAATACAACTGAAATTTATTAAAGGTCAGCGGAGATACGTTCATTGTTCTACTATGGTCCGGAAGCCTTCTGTGTACTAGGGCCAGGAGTCATCAGCTAGAGCAGTCGTGTGGATCTCATGACTGCCTGCGACGACTTCTGGCGGTCGTCTCAAGGTGCAAGGCAGACCAAACGTCTGCGGGGAAGCTTCAACAGCAAAAGGACCAAGAATTGTTTGGAGCTGAGCAAAGGATCTCTCCGAATAGTCACGGGTTTCCTGACCGGGAACTGCAGACTGCGCAAGCATCTGCATAATTTCAAGATAGGGGAGGACAGTCTTTGCAGACAGGAAATGAGGGCTCTTCGACCAGGCGACATCGCATTCTTGCGATCGATTGAACTGCTTGAGGAACTATAGCTCATACACTAGGACGAGGGCACAATAGACCCTAGTGGTCGCAGTGCACAAACCTCTTTGAAATATTATTATTATGTTCATTGTTATTTGCCAAAAAATAAAACGTTGAAATACATTTTGCATTGCTTTAATCGTTGAATATAATCAGAGTTAATCAAATATAATAATGCATTCGTAATGCATCCCAATTGATGTGTACTTCCAGTTTGCTTCCTCAAATATGTCGATTAACTTGCATCCATTCGTTAACATATGTGGTTTAAGTTTGAATCGTCAACTCATTTAGACGGATTGGCGTCCATTCAAAAAAACATGTGTGCTTCAAGTGTGCACCTTAAACTTATGTCCTCTGTTTTGCATCCATTCGTAAACAGGTGTGCTTCAAGTGTGCATCCTAAGTTATTTTTTTTTGTGTTTTTGATTGCATCCATTCGTTAAATTGTACTTTTTCTGTCTGATAGTTGGCAAAAGAGAACGGAACTACGAGTCTTCTTGTGTCATCCTCACTCTCCCTCAATTCTGCAGGATACGCACGGCGTTGTACATCTGGGCGATGATGGGCAACTGCTTGGACTCGCGACGGCAGAGGCACTTGTAGGCATGGGACAACAGGCGGTCGAGGGCTGCCACATCAATCTCGTCCGCCTTGGTAGCCGCTATCTGCACGTTGTGCTCCGTCAGCGGCTCCTTCTGCGAGGACGAGTCTTGGGAGTCAATACTGCGGGTGATAAACGCCGGCCGCACTTACCAGGTTGTCCAGGTAGGCCAGCAGCTGATGGCCTACAGAGGCAATCTTGAGGAACGTGGACTGCGAGCTCTCCGCGTAGAGATTGAGCCTTCTGCCGGCAATCTCCAGCAGCAGCCGGCCCAGCTCCTCGTCCTCGGCGATATCTTGGAGCAGCATCTGGGCCTCGGCATCATAGCCAAAGGCGTACAGCTCCACTACCTGGGGAGGAGAGGGGGAAAAAATATTATTTTTCTTCTCCAGTGTTTCGTGTGTTTCCGCTTCAGCAACTGAACTAGGTGTGAGGAAACTGTAGCATGGTTGTGAAGGGTTCATAAAATACATTCCAAAGCCTGCTAAGATGTGAGTTTTCAAAGAAAAATGGTTGTTTCTTGGCTTACCTGTCGCCTCAAAATGGGCAGCTTGTCCACTTCCCAACTATCAGCCAGTGCACAGATCTTGGACATGTAGAAGACATGATCGAGGATATACAGTTGCTCCAGATCCTCCCTGATCAGGTCCATGGTGGCGGAAACAACGCGGCACAGGAACTCCGTGCGCACCTGCTGCAGGACGAGATCCGGCGCGGGCAACACATAGGGCAGCTCCTTGTTGATATCCGCGAGCAGCGCCTTGTTGCCCATGGAGTCGAAGAGCGTGGTCAGCGGCTTGGGAATGCGCAGCTGGAAGAAGGCCACGAAATGCAGGACTCTACACAGCTCGGTTTGCAGTTGGAGCAGCTGCGGCATGGCGTGGTGTTGCTGCAGGGCCAAGAACTGAAGCGGCAAAGCTCCCTCGCTGAGGGACTGCTCGAACTGCAGCTCTCGCTTGTCGTGTTCCATCGAAGTGGAAAAGTGCTCCAAAAACTCCAGGCTGAGCTCGAGGAACTCGGGCACCTTTCCCGCCGACATCTCCAAGTCCTGCTGGCACATCTTGTCCACTGGCAGGCGGCCGACCTTCTGCATCAGCTTTGCCGCCGCCTGAAGGGGAAACTTTAGCGTGGCGTTCCACAGCATGCAGCAGATACCGTGCTTCAGGGCCCAGTCTGGCGTTCGGAACTGGTTCAGGCAGAGAAGGGCTGCCCTCAGGTGATCCAGCGATGACAGCTGCTTGCTCCACTGCACCATGTACTGCCACGACATGAGGCTCAGCAGAACGCCCGACTCTAAGCTGAAGGGAAAGTGTGCTCGCAGCAGGAATAATCGTTCGAGTATAGGCTCGGAGGCCTCTCTGCTTGGATCCTGCACTTCCTTGGCCATTTCCAGCTCTTCTTCGGAGTCGGTATCTGCTTTAGAGAGATTTTCATGGGACGCTGGCTTGGCTTTTGTCTTTGTCTCTTCATCAGTCTCTTTTTCCGGCGCCGAAATCTCCAGAACTTTACTGGGATGCAGTTGCGCACTGATCAGCCACTTGGCAGTGAGTTCTGTCACGATTCCCTTTCCATTACTCACAATGCTCTTGAGACTGCAATCGGGCGGCTCGTAGGGCATTTCCGGTCCCACAGGATCCCTGCAGGTGAGTGGCTTACTGGTAAAGGAAAGAAGCTGTTAGTAAACGAGGAAGTCAAGAGCTTAGAAGTCCAATTCTTACCCCAGAATAGCCCCCAAGACGGCTACATCCTCCAGCTTGCCGGTGAGTAATCCCCACTGGGCCTCATCGTGTGAGATCCGTTCCCAGCGCTCTTCGTCTTCGTTTTGCGAGGATTCGTCACACGATCCCTGCTCAGAAATGGTTTAGTTCATTAATACATAAAACCAAATAAACACTCACCTCCCTGCGATTCCGCCATGAATTGCTGGCCACCGTTTTGCAGACAATGGCCACAAGCAGACCGGAGAACTGTTTGCTCTCCAGGAGCAGCTCGCGCACCGCCTGCCACCATGGAGAGATGGCATTGTAGGCATAGTCGTGAATGTGTTCGCCAGCCAGATCACAAATGGTCTGCACCATGGCGGCAATGCGGGACATGTCCTCAACGACTTCATCACTGAAACAGAAAGCAGAAAGTTGAAAGTTAAGTTAACAAAGGGAAATTATAAAAAACAAATGCTTCTCTCACCAGTTATTGTACTTGAAAGGCTTCTCCAGCCAAAACCAAATGATCAGCGTGAGCAGATCCATGCTGGGCAGGCAGGCCTGATGGATCCACTCCTTGAACTGCCCAAAGCACAAGCCCTGGGCGAAGAACTGGCTGAAAAGGTCGATGCTCACGCTGCCAAACTTGTCGGCCTTCTCCGGCAGCAAGCTGATGCCATCAGGACTTTCTATGTTGAAGATGCTCAGGTAGTCCACAAACTCCTCGGTTTTGTGCTCTTCCTGCAGTTTAAAACTAACCTCGCGAGCGGTGGCGGGCTTAGCCTCTTCCTTGCCATCGTCCAGGAGCAACACAAGTTTGTTAATGGTCACAAGATCGGCATCGGAGAGCTCGAGATGATCTATCGGTGGCTCGTGGTCACCCCGCTGATTGGCTTGACTCAAGGCCAAGTAGAGATCGGTCAACCGCTTGTAGTTCTGAATTTGATGCAGAAACTCTTGGGATGTGGTCGCTTCGGCGGGCAGAGGTTTCTCAATGAACGAGTCGATGATGCACTGGAACACACGTGGCTGCAGCTTCTTGCTCTTGAGCAGCATTTCCAGGCACTGCTGCCGCACCTCCAGCGTCTGCAGTTCACTGGCCAGCTCGGCAATCTCCTCCAGCTTGGCATCGCCGTGGTTTGCGGTCCTCAGCTGATTCCTAAGACGCCTCAGCATGTGGATATCCCGAGAGGTCTGCGAACTGGTTTCGCTGAGGGCATAATGAAACGGAATAAGCACCTCCTTCAGGCTTCCGTCGGTGGGATCAAGGAACAGACAGTGGTTTATGGGTGGCGACTTGCGGGACTGACTGCTGCCGGCCGAGGATGCTCCACCGCTGGCGGCGCCCAAAGCACTGTGATTGTTGTAGACCAACTGTCCGCTCTTGGAGACGTTAAAGGCGGCCACCTTGGGCCCATTTTGCAAGGCCCAGATATCCAGGCAGCCCAAGCGTGGAGCGTAGATGACCAGAAACAAAGCCTTTCGCTTGTGCGTCTTGATGCCGCGCACAGATCGCTCTTTGACGGGCACGAAGGCACACTGGGCATCCCGGTAGCCCTTCCACACGCGCAGAATGATGGCCTGCTGCGTGTCAACGAGCATCACTCGGTCCAGATTGTCCGTGACGACTGCCAGCCGACCTCCGGGTGCAACAGCCAAGGTGAGGCCATCTCTCTTGCCGTCGTACAAGCGACAGCGTATCCTCATCGGTGCCTCCTTCGTGGGCACGGGCAGTGGTGACTCTTCGGGCGATGGCAATGGCTCGGGAGCTCGTCGAAAAATGCCGCCCAGCAGGTTCTTGTACGCTATTCCTATCACATCCTTGGCGACCTCGCCCAGCGACATTGTTTTGTAACCCTCTTCGGCGTGAAAGAAGCCCAGATAGGGCTCTGCTCCGGCGGCCAGCACCTGGGCGCTTCTCGGCGGCGTTGCGTGCACCTTGGCGAAATAGCCATGTCCGATGCTCTGCTGTACGATGTGGTCGTATGTCGGTGGCCGCTGTGTGCTCGAAATGGCGGCGTCGTTGATCACGGCCTCTTTCTCCTGCTTGAACTTGTACTTCTGGAATGGCACCACATCGGCTGTGGGATATGAGCCGCGCTCCAGGGCTCCGCGCTGAACGTTGTGCCGGCAATTGTTGAGAGTGGGCAAGATGTCCTGGCCTTGGACGAAGCACAGACAGCGCGGGTAAACAATGTACATTAGGAAATCGCCCTCAGAATGGCGGGGCGGCGACTGAAGCTTGACTCCTATCACCGGATCCTCCTGGCAGCTGCAAAAATGCATTTTGGTGTAGAAACCTTTAGTATGTAATTTTTGTCGACTTACCACTGTGAAAAAAGCTTAACGCCCGAGTCTGTGTAGAAGACGACGAGGCCCGAGACCAGGCCCACTGCCACGCACGTCCATTCGACTGCACCGTCGCTGCTCCGACGGCTCTGAGTCATCGGGAAACAGGCAAGGCTGGTTACTATCTGGTTCGAGTCCTCCAGCTCGCCACACCATCCCAAGGCGTAGGTATTGTTGGCATTGCCATGGCTATTCCAGCAGGTGGAAAGAAATGCTAACTTCTCCCCCTGCGCCAAGGCAATCAACTCCCCAGTGGGCGATATGGCGTAGTTAATCGCATTTAACCAGTTGTCGTCTGTTTGAAGCGAAAAAACCAATTACCGTCTGAAGAGCGTTTGCTAAGGTTCGCTTTCTCACCATGTCCGAGACCAAAATATTCCTGAACTTTCTTAAAATCGCGGATTTCTCCGCAATGTTTTACTTCACAAGTCATTGTTTTGTTTTTGTCTGTCTTTCTTTGCAACGTCCCGCCGACTGGCCACACTAGTCAGCTGTTTTCTATGTCTCAGTGGCGCTGGCCACACTGATACTACTTTGTTCTGCTATAATCAGCTGTTTATAGCAACCCGAATATTTAAAGTAAGATTTGAGAAATTTATTTATGGGAATTTGGTTATTCAAGTTTGTTGAGGGCATAAGTTGCCAAAAAATCCACTGATTGCACACAGCCACAATATTCAGTATCGCCATTAAAATTTGAAGAAATTAAGAATAAAATATTGAGAATATTTTTTTTTTAAATCTACCCCATTTTTTTAAATTTTATAAGGGGTTACATCGTTAAAATTGTTAAAAATGTACACAAAATTTTAATTTTTAAAAATCATTCAGTATTCAGTTTTATTAACCCAGTAAAAACTAACACAGAAATGTTTTCCGAATTGAATTTGAAGCTGTTTTGACTTAGTTATGGTTTTTCAAATCTTTGATGTGTAAAAAAATGATCATATTTGTTGTTTACCCCGGAAATTTATTTGTTCGGCATAACACTTACAGAATGTTTCAAATCATACTCCAATAATAATATCAATATACTCGTTCTACGATCTAAGCTAAGGTACAACTAAATTAAATCCGACTCCACGCCACTGTCGATGTAATCCTTGAGCATGAGGCCACAATGATCTGGCAAGAGTCTTGTCCAGTTGTTGATGTGAAGCAAGCAACTGGGAATGGTCACCTCCATGACATCGGAGCGGTGCGCCTCCACTATCCGCCGGGCCACCTGCTTGGGATCCAGCAGGCCCAAGATTGAGGGAAACTTCACTTTGGGATGCTTGCACAGGCCAGTGTTGGTCATATAAGGGAAAATGGTGGTGGTCTTGATCTGTTAATTACTAATTAATTAATTTCGAATCTTATAAGGGAATTTCTCCTAATTTACCAAATCCCTGTAGGGCCCCTCTCGCAGCTCCGCATGGAGGGACTCCATCAGCCCGCGTACAGCAAACTTTGTGGCGCAGTAAGGAACCAAGTTGGCAATTCCCACTAGACCTGCTATCGAGGAGAGGCAGATGATGTGGCCACGGTTCTTCTCCTGCATGTGGATGAGGAAAGCCTGAATAGTCCAGAACTGCGAGAAGACATTCACATCGAACACTCGCTGGATCTCCTCGGCCGACTGCTGTAGGATCGGATGAGTGGGCATTATGCCCACATTATTCACCAGTACCGAAACGGGCCCAACTTCCGCCTTAACCCGATCCGCCAGCGCCATCACCTCATCCCGCTTGGACACGTCGCAGCTGCCGGAGTCAAAGCTAGATTGTTAATTCAAATTTGCAAAAACATAATTTCATACCTGAAGCCGTGTACATTTCCGAGATTCAGGCGTCTGGCTTTCTGGACTGTCTGCTGGTTGTTCTTCTCATCGATGTCCACACAAACGACTGTGCTGCCTAGAGAGGCGTAGTGGAGGGCCAGCTCCCGACCGATTCCATGTCCTGTTCCAGTAATCTTTGAGAGTAAAGCAAGTGAATTTGAATTAAAATATTACTCCTAAGAATATATTTATTTCATTTCCCTACCAGAATTATTTCCCCACTGACATCCTTCTGATGCTTGGGCAAGAACGTCTGCACCAGAGTTACAAATAACTCAAGAATGATGCGCACAAAGAGCACCAAGAACTGAAGGATATCCTGAAGGACATCAAAAATGCGCTTCGAAGCGGGCGTCGTGCTGAAATAAAGAACCAAAGTCAATTTTGGGCATTTATCGAAACTACAATTACCAAACAATTAGTGGACACTCCAGCAGTTGGCCAATATTTGCTGAACACTGAGTCTCGGCCAGCCCCGAAATGATTTAATTTATCTATTTGTATGCGCCCGCTGCATGTGCAATGTTCAAAACGCCAGTTCAGACAGCATTGGCGGTCGCCGGACTTTGCCAGCCCCCATAATATAGTACAACATAAGATAATGGAGAATGGAACTGCGGCAGAGACTGCCTCGAGTATATTGACACTGGGTCTTGGCCCCCTTTTCGGCTACTCGAGGGAGCTGAGCCAATAACTACAGTAAAAGCTCCTTGGGATGGAAGTGAAGGGTCACAACAACGCGAAGGTTTTCTAATGATTTGGTTATAAGCTGTAGTAAAACACATTTTAACTTATTTTTGAGCTATGAAAATACGCCAAAATAATTATTTTAGTCGTAATTTAAATTTAATTAACTGCTTAGCTTAGGGAAGTTGTTTTCTATAGCTAAATAAGTAAAGTGGTCCGTCAAGGGAAGCTCTTACTGTCTTAGGAGATTATAAATTGCATTACCGAGTCATCTCGGCTCTCGGGCTTATATTTACTTATGGGGATACTTAGTGGCAATCATTAGCACTTCACTTACTGGATAATTTCGCGTTCTATCATCGTGGCACGATACAATGGTGTTTTCCCTTTAGATATTGTCCCTCGGCTTTAATCCACCTTTGACAGCCAAAGAGCAGAACCGATGGCGACTCGGGGGACTGAATGTCTGTAATGAAAATGAATTACTTTGAGTCACGGCTAGTTTGACTCTGCCTCTTCCGTATTTGCGGGTTTCCTTTTCACAACTTTTGGATTTTGAGCTTGGCGAGGAGTATTTTGTTTTATTTTCACCCGACTTTACAACCGGCTGGCCAAGAGCGAGCGGCGTGGGCGAGCGAGGAGATGGAACGGCAGCCGGCGACGCAACATTTCCACTTTCGTTTTTCTTTTGGTAGCAACTAAAATGGAAAATTACGTGCACTCCAATGGGGCACACACAGCAAAGAGACAAAAGCGCAACGAGCGATGCAGTAGCGCAAGCAGGGGGAACTTTGAGGGGGATTTACTTCTAATGCAGAACAATTAAAACACGTTCTATCCATAACTGGGTTGTTACTGGTTCAACGTATTGGTTGACTATAATAAAATACAAATTTTATTGTAGAAAGTTTTCTAAGAATCGGTCAATTTAAACAAACGTCGCAAATTAGCAAAAATTATGGATTCGATAAACTTGAAATGCAACTGGCTCTTTATCATGTAAATATAGAAAATATATTGCACACACTTAACCGCACTGTATAATATATTCTGCTTTAAAGATTAGCAATTATAAGGGAATCAGAATAATTAAAAAATGTAAATAAGTAAAAGGCTCTATTTCAATTTATTGACCTATAATTTCTAGAAACCCCTTTTCTAATATTACTCATACGCCCCTTTTGCGTTGCATGCAATTCGATTATGCGGCGCCAAAAGAGCCTTTGCACTCTTCACGGTTCTCTTTTTCCTCTCTTTTGGCCAGTTGCAGGTCTCGGCTCTTTTGTTTGCTGCCAAGAGGCAAGAAGGCAGCTAACTTACATGGCCAACTGCAATGGGGAAGCCAAAATGTTTGTTGCAACAACCGAAAGCCATAACCATAAAATGCAACGAGGGTGGCTCAAAAACTTGCTTTGAAAAACCAATTCGGTAGTTATCTAACTAGGTTTTAATTGTAACGATTTTATAATTCACTAAAATATACTTTTATATTAATGTACTAGTAGTGTTATATATTTTTACTTGTTGAATGTTACTTTCTATAAAAATTATTTCTTCTTTACCTATTCTAAAAATAAATATCCTAAATCAACACTAACCAAAATATTTTTATGCCCAACCCTTTTAATGTCGTAAATCAATAAGGCAATTAACATTGAGTACATGAATAGTCACAAGGTTAATATTCGTCTATCTACAAAATCAGAGTTAATTTGACGAATTTAATAAATCAAACATAATTTGTAAAGTCATCATTCTTAATAAATCTGGAATGTCTTTGGCATTGTTTTTGGTTGTCAGGCGCTTCCATTACACTAATGACAATTTAATCGATTTGATTGCTTAGTAATATCCTGAGATTAGCAACAAGTTTGGCACTTCCTTGAGTCTTTACATTTGAGTTAATCTATTGGCAACATCATATTTATTTTCACTTTCACAATTTTACACTTTTGTCCTATGGCAAAAACTCAAATCGCGATACGGATTTTCGATTAAAACAAGGCGTTTATGCAATATTTACACAATATTCCCAGTGGATCGCTCGCGTGTGGAGAACGATCCCAAGCCAAGTGGAGACTGGACCGATAAGTCTGGCTGCCCGTCGTCAAATGATTCCATTGACAGGCGCTACAAAGCGTTGGAGCCTGCACTCGAAGTGAGCTTTAAGAGAATGCTTAAGAGAGTGCCGAAATAAGTACAAAACGATCCTGACAAATGACCGTGGCGCTTTGTTTCGATTTCGCAGAAGAAACCACAACAAGCCACCGCCCCAGGTGACCTTCATCAGGGTCCAGACGACAAAAAAACAAAAGACCGGGAAGCAGAAACTTGCCTTTAAACAAAGTTGGCTAAGCATGATTTACCGTTTTTACGTCGCTCCACGTTGTTTGCGGCTACGTGATGAGTAAGCTAAAGTTCGACGCCAAGTTCAAGTTCAGCGATCATAGCCGGGAATCAGAGCGCGAAAGAGAGAGGATGAGGGAATAATCCGGATAAGGCTCTTATCCAGTTTTGTCCTTGGCTGATAACCAGTATGTTTTTCAGTCACTAAATTCACTTTTACTGGAATTAACTTCTTTCTTTCTTATTTTTGCATGAATACCCTAGAAGCGAATAGGATGAACTTTATGTAAAGTTTTTGAATAAATTTTTGAGTAGCAATCTTTTACTAATTAATGTTTATTTTAGATTCAGATTTATGGAAAATTTAACTTTTTTATTTTCCTGCATAATTCATATGGCATATAGCCTACTGTTTATTTAAATTTGTTTGTTTCTATACAAAATATATTATATTATGGAGGGTATAATACTTTCGGATATAAATAGTGTACCGATATTTTTATCAACTTTGCTGTATTTCGTCTTTGTTTTTTTTTTTTTATATTATTATTATCTGCCTTCGAGAAGGTCATCGAAGGGCTGGCCCGCGCGTTTGCCGTTCAATTATGAGCGATCGATGACCCGTTCACAAACATAATTGGTGTCAATTTCGAGTGCGGCAATAACAACAATAATACTGTAAAAGCATCCCTAATAACAACAAGTTCT
>JAEIHY010017771.1:0-12358 GCA_018904565.1 Drosophila tsacasi | reverse complement strand
TATCCTGGTAAATAGAGCAAGTGAAAAGTTCTACCCGCCCAAAAAAAAGAAATGAAAGAAAAAAATAAAATAAAAGCAATAATGCAACAACAACTGGGGAAAACTTTAGCATTTCCCTGAGGAACTAAATTGTGCCACCGACGGCGGTTTGTTTGCTTCCTTTCAACTCCGCATCCTGCGGGCAGTCCCTTTCCCTGTCCCCCAAGCACCCTGTAATTCTGTATTTCGCATGCTCCTTGAAAAAGCCTCCAAAACCACTCAAGGATATTCGGCAAACAGAGCGACCATGCAAAGTGAAGCTAAACGAAAGTGCCTCAATTTAAGTTGTAAGCTGATTTGCTAGAGCGTATTATGGCCACAGCATATACGCCCACAAGTCCCTCTATATACTTATATATACACATCTGTGTGTATATATGGTTAGTGTGTGTCCTGAAAACACATATGCCAGGATATGTGCTGCTGCCGAATGTGTGTGAGTGCTGGTGCCCCCCGCTCATTGAAGTAGAAAAACTTTCAGACTGAAGTAGCAACAGAAATGCCTGAAATTAAGGCGAAACTCTGGCTTGTATTCCCTTTTTTTGTCGATGCCATTAACTGGGGTCTCATACATTTCTAATGAACTTGGATGAGTTGGCAAATTAAAGGAAAAGTTTATGTTTTCACTTCAGGTTCATTTTCAAAGGTTAACCAGGTAAGTGAAGTCGAGTTAATGTGTTACAACACTTAGCTTAAAGCATAATATCTTTTATGCTTAGAAAATTATATGACTTAAGAGATACTCAAGTTAACTGGAAGATGATATAATTATATTATAGGTATATGTATAAATATAATATTTAATATATAATAAATTGGCTTCATATAATATCTTTAAGTACCAAATATTTAAGTATCTAAATAAGAGAAATATGATCGCAATATGAGCTATAAAATGTGTTTCTCATTAATTTATTATATTTCCTTACAAAAGAAAAAGACAAACTCACTTTTAAATATTTATCCCATAGACTAACCCCCATTTAGCAACACGATTTCACATATATGGGCATTACACATCATATTACTATAAGTTCTTCCGTAAAATACTAAACAAATTGATTTTATACCTTTACCAGATTTTACGAAAACCTTTAATAATTCCCAAACTTACTTTATTTACTATTATGCATTAAAACTCCATATATCAACCACAAACTCACTCAAACCTTAGGGAAGGAATATATCCCTGCTCCATCATAAATCCATATAGACTTCCTCTATATGGTGTCTTATAGACACCGCCGCGGCGGGTAAACGGAGTGAAGGTCCCTTGTCTTTGAGCTGGCTGTTTTGGTCTGATTTCGACACAAATCCCTTTGGTGCTAAAGCAATTTATGCGGTTTCCAGCCATCCGGTGGGATGGTAGCTGAGCTGTGGAGATGTGGGATGTGGGATCTGGGACGTGGCTAAAAACTACATACACTCTAGCCGGCAAAAAACCTACCAATACCACCGACACAGACACCCAGCGATCCGGGCATTCAACAAACTCAAGATGTGCGCTCCGAATGCGAGAATAGTTTCTCCGTGATACCAGAGGGGGGGGGACTGGGATGGTATGGGATGGGTTCGGATTAAGGATGGCAACCCACATGCACTTGGCTGGGCTTTGGTTATGGCTGGTTGGTTATGGTGAGATTGGTTGCTCCAACGGTCCTGCATAAGTGCAATTTTATGTTTGGCCCCGAAAAGTTGCCTCCGAAGCGAAGTAGTTGATAAATGGCGCCCTCGCTCCGCCGGAGAATCTATGGAAATCCGCACAACCCAATCCCTTCCTAACCCAAACACACAATTCACACAGCAGCAGCAGCAGCAGGAGCATAAAAAAATGCAAATTTCTGTGCATAAATCTAAAAATGTTTATATATCTGTATGTGAGTTTCTATATATATAATAAATAAATATGGTCGCTGTTTTTTATGCTTGTCCCATATCGAGAGCATCAAGACAGCAGGGAGGCAGGGCTAGCCGGAAAAACCACATGCCACGCCTAACGAGCCGCCTACCTTTGCTGAGTGCTACATGGCCGCAGATAAACCGTCCGAAAGTAATGCCAAAACCCAAAAACATTTCGTGTCATAAATTTTACGACATAAGCGCGAAAGGCAAAGGCAAAACACAAAGGGAAAACTGCCAGAAAAACCACAACAGAGGGGAATAGAAACAAAAAGTAACTCAAACTTTAGCAGCAAATTGAATACCCTGAAAATATTAAAATATAAAAATTGTTAGGTAAGAAAATAAAACATTTGAAATTTTTATATTTCTACATTTACCATCAAATTAATGTCAATCATTTTAATTGCTGATTTGGGATTAGGCTATTCCAATAAAACTTATTTTTCATAGTTGCAACACTTTTAAAAATGCCTAAAGAAATAATCAATATTATTTTCCTAAATCAAACTACCTTACAAAATCAATATATCCATTAATTTTAGAGCATCTACACTAGCAACGCACATTACAATAAATATTGATTTACAATTTTTTGCGCTTAGGACATTAATTTAGCCAAAAGCAGGGGTGAAGCCCGAAAAAAGTTACAAAATAACAAAAGAAACTTAGCACAAGACTCCACCTAAATTTAAGCAAAAAATGAAGAAAATGAAAATTCCAATCAATATGCTGTAGGGTCCTAATAAACATATAATTATCTTTCGCTTGGCTCGGAAATTCCAAGGCAATTTTGATTAAATTTTTAGTTGCCTTTGTTCCGCTCCTGATCAGAGCCTTACAAAAAGCCCCATCCACACCCAAAAGCAATACAATGATATTTAGGGGCAGTTCGCTGAGCTATAAATTAATTTAAGTGCCTGAAAATATTTTTGATAACATAAAATCAAGCCAAGCGAAGGCAGATATCCCTTTTCATGTTGTTATTCTCGACGAGGCCTGAAAATTTAAACGGGCCGGCCATTAAAGGATACGAGTTGGATGTAGTTTAATGACTCCATTTTAGGGAAGGAGATTGCCTGGTGGTAGGTTGTTGGTTTTGCCGACGTTTCCCAATATTCGGCCGCACTTTGGCCAGTTCTATTTGTCTTCTGCTCGAAGATTTAATTAAAAAAGTCCAAAGCATGCAAACGAAGTTTTCAAGGGAAAGCAGGCAGGCATTAGCCAGAACTTTCCTGGAACCCGGCCACAAAGGATACGATGCGATGCGCCAAAAAGGAAGCGCCAGGAACTTGGCAAACTTCGGCGGAGCATCTCGTTATCATCGCCCATCATCAGCGTCAGATACAATAATAACAGTGGCAACAAAGAGCAAGCCACTCGTCTTCGATTCCTTCGTTAGCAATACTTTTAAAGTAAATTGCGGCAGACCCGGACCCGGACCCGCACCCGGAGACCCAAACTCAGCCACTGCTGGCTGGGGGAAGGTTTTTCCCGATCCGAATCCGGGAACGTAAGGCTCCGGCCCTCCCCGGCACACGTTACGGCACTTTGCCCTCGCTCCACGCTTCGTTTGGTTTTGATTTTTCACCGCTCGTCATGGTTATGCTGGCTGGCTCTTCCGGAGCTTGGGAAATTAATTGCATGCAAATATTGACAAAGCAAAAGTAAATATAATTTCCTTGTTTACTCATAAATACGCATTATTTGGAAAATGAAAATAGAAAATAAGAAAAGCTTCTCAGACGGCCGAGCACATCACAAAAATATAGATAGCTAAGGAAAGTACTTTAATGGAAATCTCTCGAAAGTTTGAGGAACCCAAGAGTATTTAATTAATAAATCCATAAAACACACTCTTTTATATTTTTATAAAAACTTTTTTTATTTCATAGTTTACTTACTTACCTTAAGTCACTAATTAAACATAAAATGTTAGGCGATACCTTATCTGTCTCCAAATGAATGTCATAAAAATACTTCTGTATAAACATTCAAAATGCATAACTTTCGGCTGGATATTTAAGATTTAAAACATGATTTAAAAGTTTATATCGAAGGCAGTGAGGAAATCAGACGCACAATATTTAACGTCATCAAAGTGCACATAGAACTTGGTACAATCTAAATTTATCCCAATAACAACTACAATGGGCTTCGGAGTCTCACCACAGTTGTACATTTCATTTTTCAGTTTTCCAAATTGTTTTTCTGCATGGCGGTATGACGAAGTTTGAATCAGAAATAAACTTTGCGAGTCCTTAACCGGCGATCAATTAATAATTTATTAAGTTTTGGTTTTAATATTTAGTTGTTAGTTAAATTAGTTTTGTGCTTAATAATTATAGTAAGTCAAATTAATGAATGAACAAATTTAATTAATAAAATGTATCTTTTTTTTAAACATGTAGCTCTTTTTAAGGGATCCTGATTTCCTAGAATGGCCTAGGGTAAATTTTGGCACTCGCTCTAATCGGTTTAAACATTCGACAAAAACGTTGTTGCCTAATTAGCATCATTATTTTTGATGGGGTCACGCAGGCAACAGGAAAGCGCTGGAAACCCGCTGCCGCCATACCTTATAGCAGGCACCGGAACTAGGAGCAATCGGGATGGCGTCGAGTCTGATAAATGGGGAAAATGCTTAGCAAAGGTAATTAATGTGAAAGTGTTCGGGAGGGAAGATGGGGCCTTTAGGCGATAATTAATGTGCCTGCTAAGCACGAACATGAGTCCTCAATCGGGGAGCCGTTGAGAAGTGCTTCCGGAGTTGATAAAAATTGATGCCAATTAAAAGTTGGCAATCTGTGAAGCTGTCAAAATGGGTCAAGTTTTCTAAACCGACCCCCAAAAACCCGCTCCTGTCTTTTGTTCTGTGTTGGCTTTGCGAGAAAACTTTGGCCCACAGCAGCAACAAAACCGGAATTAAATTGCCCACAAAAGAACTCTTAATGTTTAAAACCCTCGAGCTGGGAATGAAAAACAACAATTTACGCCCCACAACTTGCTCGAGTGTTGCGCTTAATCGTCAAAAGCACTTCTTATCGAAAAGCATCCCGCAACCCAGTCCCCTAAAAACAGTGCGGAGTAAACTTTACTCATAAATTATTACACAAAATTAGTAAGCAGGAGGAAGCCGGGAAGTTCACAAGAAACATCTTCAATGACTTAAAAAATTTAAAGCTTGAGAAGAAAATGAAATATGGCCGCCGAGCCAAGACAAAAAGCTAAATAATCACAGACGTGTCGGATAATAAATGATTAACGTGATGCCGGGGCAGGGGGTGGTGTTGGGGGTGGTGGGTTCAAAACGGAAGACAACCCATTTGAGGTCATTTGTATACATTGCTCCGAGATTTCAGGGTTTTGCCGGATTAATGTTGACCATTTCAATGACTCAAATTGATATTGATGAGCCAAAACCCATTAGGGTTATGTTTTTAATAAAAAAAGAGCAGAAAATATATCAATCATTATGGATATTACCTTTTAGATGTGGTAAAAAAAATAATTAATAAATTACGGTGCCGATTTCTTTTCTACTTGATACAGTAGGCCGAAAATATATTTTACACAATTTCTAATTTCACACCAATTATAACATAATAGAACTGTAACTGAAGTAATATAATATTAACATGGGAAAATGTAGGAAACAAACTAAAACTTCCGCCGAGAAGGACAGAAAGGAGCGAATTTTGAAATTCATTCAGGAGAACCGGGAGTCCAAAGCGAAGGATACTTCTCCTACTCCAGCAAAGAAGTCAACTAAAGTCCTATTTACTGCTAGTCCAAAGAAGGCAGACCTATCATCATGTTTGATCTCAACACCTTCTATGGATTCCAGATTGGCAGCCGGTGTGTTAACCAGGTGGAATATATTAGCTCATATATATATATTTTTCTCGTTTTCTTTCAAGGGGAGAATAATCCGGCTGTACGAAAACCACCGGGAAATCTGCCTCGAACAGACAGCGAGTGTCAGTTTCACGCCCCTGGCCTTAAGTTTCTTGCAGAAAGGAACCCGAATTCTAATGAACATTTTCTGGTTCTGGAACCCTCAAAGCCCATTCGCAAGGAGCTGAAGAACAAATGTGACTTCTTTCCCAAATATGTGGATCCTGCACCCTTTAAGGATCAAAATACACAGACACTATATAGGTAAATTAATTTTTGCATCCTCTTCTCCACAAACTAAGCTAATATTTTGCTTACTTAGGGAATCCTCGGCGCAAACTTTGGCCTATTTACCAGAATGTTATCCCACAGATGCAAATCCCCGAGAGCTTTTCACACTGCCCTCAATATTGCCCGGCGATAAGCCACCGGGCCTGTATGAGGTCGAGATCTTGGAGCGTTCCCGCAAGCGATGGGCCTTTTATGAAGCTGTGAAGGTCAACCGAAAAAAGTTCCAAATCGCTGAGAGGGATCTAAGGTTTGAAAAGTACAAACCCATGGTAGAGGCCTTCGAATGGGCGCAGTGGATACAGCGGGAGGAGTACATACAGGAGTGCCAGATGCTGCGCCTCCAGATCCTGATCAAGATGTTTGACAAGCGTGAGAGGGAGATGCACGCCGCCTCCAAGACCCGAATCGAACGGGCCTGCGAGCGTATAGAGAAGCGGCGCCAGGAGGCTTTGCAGAAGAATGAAATCGCCTACCAGCGTGGCATTCGCCGCTTGAATACCCAGATGCAAAGGAAATGGAAGAAGGAGACACCACTGCAGGCCCTAGGAATGCCATGCTCCGACTTCTACGGCCCTCAAACAAGATTCGGGGTGGATCCAGCTCGCCGGCACTTCAGCTCGATAACCGGTAAGCGTACCTTCGACTTCCGAATGGACGAACTGGAGCAGCAAGTGATCGCTCGAAGTCTGAAGTGTCCTTTCGCAAAGCTCAATAAATTCTCCAAACCCAAGCCTCCTCTTGCCGAGGCTGAAAGGAACATTTGCAATGAGAAGAATCTGCAGGGCCTATACAATTCGCTGAAATACTTGAGACAAGCCGGTGAAGCCGAACGCACAACGCCCAAGTGCATCAAGGTAAAGTTCAGGTATCCTACCGAAGAACGAAAGTCAGGTATGGATTATGAGCTGTTCAAAAACATATATGACAAAACCGACGATGGCGAGGAACCAGGAAAAAAGAAACAGGACTTCCGAAAAAAGTTTTACTTGGAAGAAAAACCTCAGATATTAAAGAAGGACATAGAAGACGTGGCCTATCAGAATATGATTAATAGTTACGAGGCTTCGGCAATTGGTCTTTTGATGCAGTTCCTCTGGGAGGAAACCGTTCGGTTGCAGCAGCAGCGGAACCTCCACTTAATCAGCTTGCTGGCGCAGAAGGAGCGCTGGCACCGGGAGGCAGTTGAGTCTGGCCTTAGGCAGAGGGAAAATGACTTTCGGTTGTTGTACGAGGAGATATACCAGAACTCGGTGAGGATAAGCAACACCGTCACCGATCAGTACATCAGCTCCATTCTGACGGATGATGTGGACAACATTGCCGGACTGGACGCCAAAGAAAGAGTCACCGAGTTGGCCAAGCAGATCGACGTGGATATAGAGCGTTGGCTCGACAGTTTTAAGCTAATCCAGAATCCCCTCACCTTCATTCCCCTACGGCTGATGCTGCGCGACATGATTTCTCCGGATCTGGAGGCAACGCTCCAGCGTCACGAAAAGAATCTAATTGCCCAGTACATAGTGGAAGATGTGATCTTCGGAAGGGTGTGGGAGGAGCTCGAGCCGTTCGACGTGGCCACGGCCTTAACCAGCGATTTCATCGATCGTTTGATCGACAACGATCTGTACTTATTCTCCACGGAGAGCGAACCGGAGAGCGAAAGTCCCCGGAAGACCTCCTGGTACGAGGCCCATGCCATAATACGAAAGCTCATCCGACAGTCGGTGCCCGGCAGACGCTGGAAGGAAGAGACCGAGCGAATCATTTACGAAAACTACAACGACATGCTGGATGACATTATTGCTGAAATCATGTACTACGAGGAGAATCCTCGACCCGTTGATCCCAGCCAACTCCGTATATTGTTCTCACAGCGAAACCTCAATATTACTCAGATTATGGACACGGCCATTCAAAATTCGCCTTCGCATCTATTTGATTCAAGATCGAGCCAACAAATGAATACTCAAGTGTTGAGTCTCATAAAGAAAAAGAACCGTTTGGACGATTTATTACAGCAGGAGCCTAAGCCCTATCAGGAAACTAGATATGTCGTCATGGAGACCTATAAGTATCCGGCGCACGACCTTCCCAAGAATAAATCATCAGATCAAGACGATGAGATCGTCTCTTCTCTGATCACCTCCGTCCTCCCTTCACCGCCGTCAAGTAATGACGTTCTCCCTTCACCGCCGTCAAGCAGTGACTAACTAGGAGATTTTTCATATATTTACTACCTATGTATATTTTGAATAAATTTAATTATATCTGGAAAATGTGAATTTATTAAAGATTATAGATAACAATGCCGCGAATTCCTGCACGGAACTCAGAGCTTATATATTTATCATTGCGTGTGAACTAAATAAATGTAATTGCACCTCCTCAAGGGGGTTCGAGGCTATCGATTGGCCCAGCAAACAATTTGAGTGCTCCCTAGCAGCGGGACGGTTGCCTGGCAAGGAGGACTAGTTCCTGTCTACTAACCCAATGCTTCACACAACCTGAAATACCTTGAGCTTAAAAGGCAGCAAGCCAGCTCAACTCAGATAACCCAGTAAGCCACCACTTACATAACAACAGACGGGAACACAATTTATAAACCAAATCACATTAAAAAACAACACCTGAAACAACACAAGAAACCCACAGGAGAATATTACTTAAAAATGCCATCAGCCAAGGAAAAGACATTGCGCAAAGAACGAATCCTTCAATTTATTCGGGAAAACCATCAGGCCACACCACCTCAAGTTAAGGAAAAGGAGGAGAACTCTTTAAGGCAGAAGAAACGCGTCACATTCAACCATGGAAAGCAGCAGAGCAGCAGCTTGGGAGATGTGCTAAAGGTCAAGGAAAATGCGAGGCTCTTTGGTCAGGGTCTAACTTCGTGCTTGATCACCAAATCCTCAGATACCAGAGTGCAAGCGGGCAGTAAGTTCTACTACGCAGGGTCTGATTTCTTTAGATTCTCAAAAAATATTTCAATTCTAGGTGCACATGTGCCAGTGGATCGTGTCGAGCAAAAGCTATCCCGCAGAGGCAGCGATAGTTCAGGGAATTCAGACCACAACAGGAGACCATCCGATATGCGAATTACAGGAGGTAGGCTCTTGTAAAAATTATAAGCCTTACAAGTGTTTATCTGCATACATTTAAATTAAATTCTTAGGCGAAAATAATCCTGCCGCTCGCAGTACTGGAAAACTGCCGCGAACAGACAGTGAATGCCAATTTAAGTCACCGGGATTCGACTTTCTTAAAAACCCAAACTCGGAACTTTCGGCTCAAGAGGTTAGGCTGAATCCCGTGAAACCCATTCGAAAGGAGTTGAAAAACAAGTGCGATTTCTTTCCCAAATATGTGGACAATCGACCCTTCAAGGATCAGACCACACAAACACTATATAGGTATGGCCAAAAATAATCTCGGGGAACAAGATCCTCCATGTAATCCCTTATTTGCAGGGAATCATCTGCCCAGACCTTGGCCTATTTACCGGAGCTCAGCAACAGAGAAAATGCAGAAACCCTTGAGCTCTTCTCCCTAGCCAAGTTACTGCCCGGCGAAAAGCCACCAGGATTGCAAGAGGTTGAGATTTTGGAACGTGCCAGAAGGCGTTGGCTCTTTCAAGAGGCCATCAAGATAAACTCTAAGCGGCTCCTCAAGCAAGCTGAAAGTGTCGCCAAAAAACCCGAATTCCGGGCCCTGGTAGAGGCCTTTGAATGGGAGCAGTGGATCCAGCGGGAAGAGTCCATCCAGGAATGTCAGTTGATCCGGCTCCAGATCGTAATCAAGATGTTCGACAAGCGGGAGAGGGAAATGCACGCAGCCTCCAAGATGAGAATCGAACAGGCCTGCGAGGGTATCGAGAAAAGGCGTCAGGCGGGTCTGCGCAAGAACGAGAATGAGTACCAGCGAGAAATGCGACGCTTGCATTTCAATCTGGCCAACAAGTCGGGCAAATGGAAGAAGCAGGGCTCCCTAGAGGCTCTGGGTTCTCCGTGCTCCGAGTTCTACGGTCCCCTGATAAGGCACGGCGTCGATCCTGCACGTCGCAATTATCGGCTAACAACCGGACGCCGGGCATTTGACTTGAGGATAGATGGCCTGGAGAAGCGTGTGAACATAAACAACGTGCAATGTCCATTCAGCAAGCTCAAGGAGTGGTCCAAGCCCAAGGAGTATGTCAGGGAGTACGAGCAAAACTTCTGCAACGACGGCAATCTCCAGAAGCTCTATGAGTCCCTGAAAACCTTGAGGACGCAGGAGGACTTCAAAGTGCACCCGAAGTGTCTGAAGAAACGCATACCACTGAGGCAACGCTCTCGAAGCACTACCTCGAGCGAACTGTACGATAGTAAGAAGTTCGCTCGCTACAGTCGCTACTCTAGCAATAGGAGTTCAGAATGGCAATACACTACCCACAAGGTCCCACCTCCCAAGCGACTAACGCCTCCAGCGTTCAAGATAATCACAAGGGGACACCAGGATCTTGAGAATCTAATTCACACCTATGAAGGAACCTACATCGGTTCGATGATGCAATTCCTTGCCGAGGAAATGACCAAATTCAAGGAGCAGCGCAAACTCCACCTCTTATCCATTCTGGCTCAAAAGGAACGCTGGAGACGGGAGGCCAGCGAGGCGGGAGTGAGGCAGAAGGAGAGCGACATGCGATTGCTGTATGAAGAGATGTTCCAGCATTCCAATTGCGGGCTCCAGGATACCTCGCAGGAGTATATCGATTATATAATGCCAAGGGACATAGATGACCTAATGGCGGATGAAGCTGCGCAGACTGTCACCGAGATGGCCAAGCAAATCGACGTGGATATTGAGCGCTGGCTGGAGAGCTTCAAGCTAATCCAGAATCCCCTCACCTATGTTCCTTTGCGGATAATGCTGCGCGACATGCTTTCTCCGGATCTGGAGACAGTGATCAAGTATGGCGAAAATGTTCTGGTTACCCAGTACATAGTGGAAGATGTGATCTTCGAAAGGTTGTGGGAGGAGCTCGAGCCGCGCGACGTAGTCACTTCGTTGACCAGCGATCTTATAGATCGACTCATTGACAATGATCTGTACTTGTTCTCCTCGGATAGCGAGAGCGACAGTCCGCGGAGTACCTCCTGGCGCGAGGCCCATGCCATAATACGAAAGCTCATCCGACAGGCGGTGCCCGGCAGACGCTGGATGGAGGAAGCGGAAAGGATTGCGGCGGAAACCTATAACGGTCTGTTTGATAACATATTTGACGACATGTTGGACAAGATCTTGAATCCGCCGGAGGTCACCCCCTCCGATCTCATCCAGTTGACCCCAGGTGCCTCTATGTTTAAGGTATGCTCAATCAAGCCAAAGATAGAAAGATGGACATCCTTTGAGTCAGTGGCAAATAGCACGTATATGGGTGCTCAAACTTTAAACTTGGTTAAAAAGTTTAAAGAAGACAAAATTACCAAGGCGCTGCAGACCGATGAGCGCACGACCATTGATTCCAATAATTCCGAAATGTTAGATGTTTTTATTGGAAGCCAGTCTTTGGGCAAAAAGAAAATGGCACTTTCAAAAACCCAACCCGTTGTAGACATATTTAAAGTTCTAAGTGTTGTAGATATCGAGCAAGTTAAAAATCTAAACAGTTTAAACACGTCCGCTCAACGGATTGAATCCGATTCAGAGACGACATACCAAGGAGCGAGTGAAGAAACGCTAGTAGCTAAAAATATTGAACAAACCGGGGAAATTGATTTGGTAACCACGAAGAAAGAAGCTAAAGAAGCTAAAGAATCCAAAGAAGTTGTACAATTTAAAGAATCTGAGGAAGCTAAAGATTGGGAAGAAGCTGAACTAGATGAAGAAGCTGAAGAAGCTGAAACAGGGTCCACGACAGATACCTCCATAGAGTATTCGAAACCACAATCTATGATCTTTAGTTTTCGATCTAGTTGATCTAGATATTTTTAACACTAGATATTCTCATTACTTTGGAATACCGAAAAAAAATTAATAAATAACCTTAGAAAATTTCCGGCTTAGTTTCCTTTTTGGCCCAGACTTTGTAAGCCTCGCAATAATTAAAAAAAAAAAAACAATCCTAATATTATATTAAGGTAATTATTTTGACTGAGAGAATATATTGTAAGGTTTAGTATATTGTAGCTTAAAATAGAGTAATAGCAAATGAATATAATAAATATACTTCGACTTTGGTTATACATTTATACAG
>JAEIHY010017770.1:0-24292 GCA_018904565.1 Drosophila tsacasi | reverse complement strand
AAGTGGAATGCACTCGCCTGACCCAAGCGCCAATTGAACTTAACAAACAGACAACGGAGCCCCCGATTCCCCGATCCCGCTCCTGTCTAATTGTAGATACAATGCATAAATAGATCTATAGATGACAGCATAAACGAGCATACGGATTGCGGCACAATGTCTGTTTTTTTGAGCTGTGGGAAAAAGGCGAGCCAGGAATTTGGATACTCCCTCGGATTTGCACAAGGAGTTGCTGCAAAGTGCGTAACTCGGGCATAAAAGAAAAAGAGAGGTATGGAGTTACGTACACTATTTTCCACAAAGCAAGATTTTGAATATTCTTTGCAAAAGTATAAAATGTATGGCCAACAGCTGTCATTATATCTTATTCCATATTAATTAATATATTTTCTCTAACGTATATGCTTAAAAAGTATTAACAAGAGCAAACTTAATCGGTTATGCTGTTAAAAATTACCCATTTTCTATTAGATTTAAAAATAAATAGGTTACTCCCTATGGCAACTTATGCATCTTAATTATAACTCCATAATTAACAAGTAAACTGTTTAAGAATTAAATGAATTTCATTTACTATTTCATTTTATTTGGAAATTCGACTTGGTCAGATAAAGTTCTCCCTGGAAAGTGTTAATGAAAGAGCTAATAGAATATGTTTTAACCACAAGTATAAATTTTCATCAATCATCTAGCTACTTAGCAGAGGAACAAGAGTAAAAATCATTGAAACCATAGAACCCTTTGAAGGAAATCTGCCGGCTATGCAAACAATTATCCGGATTTTCTTAAAGTCCTCCTCCTCCTGCCTTCTCTACGCGAAATTGAAAATCTTGTAATTTGTAAGGCCAGTTTTCCTGTATTTTTCATAGAAAAAAAACCTCATTTGCAGAACCACTTTTGCGTTCATTTTCATTTCATTTCAGTTCAGTTCAGTTCTGGTCTTAATTGCTAATTGCCCCGTTTGCGTCACACGGCCCCAGCCCGGGCCATGCCATTCCATATCCCATCGTCGTGATCGTGATGGTGGCTTGTGGATAACTTGGCTTGAGAACCTGAGACCGCGGCGTAGGTTGCACGGTTGCATTCAAATTTTCCTGATTAAATGCTTAATGGCAATGCGACGTGCCTTTAATTGCAGCCCCAAAACCCCAGCTCGTTGCGGTCCCATCCAGTTGAGCGTTTTCCCTCTGTAATCTTGGCTGCATTTCAATTGCGGGGCCGGGGGCCCTGGGACGAGGCGCTTGGGTCTGGGTCTCTGGGATCGGTATTATGCAATAACCTAGAAATCAATCCCAAACTGACCCAACTGCCTAGCTGCAATATTGCAACTGCAACTGCCACTGCAATGTCATTAACATTGGCCGCCTTCCAATTTGGCGGCGGCGGTGGTTTCACTTTTTTGTTTCTATTTGTTTTTGTTTTTAATTCCCCGGCCCCGAAAACGTGACTGCCTTTAAGCGAATGGGGTGTACGAGTATTTTTGAATTTGAATTTGAATTTTGAGTGATTTTATGACGAATTGACGACCACCCACCCAAAGGGTTTGCACATGGTCTGGGCTATTATTAATTGGTTTTAGGATTCAAATTTATATGCAAAACATTGAAGGATTAAAATCAACTGTTTTTGGGAGAAGAACTTGAGAACTTGCTGCTATTTTTCCCAGCTAAAAAAGGCTTAGCAGGAGCGTTATCTGTCCGTCAAAATTAGATCTTAGGAAAGGATCTTGGTGAAGAGAATGATAGAATCGTTGTAAGTAGACTTTTCTTGCTGCTATTTTTCCCAGCCCCAAAATTACTTGACAGGAGCTTTATGTGTCCGTTAAAATGAGTTCTTAAGAAGGCTAAAGGGAATGGAACGAAATCTCATCATAGTTCCATATTGTTTTTTGAACAGGAGTAATAACCTTGTCGATCGCCTCATTTTTCTCAAAAATAAAGCCACATGATCCCATTTGAGGGTGAAATCCAACCAGTTTGCAGCAGTTTTGGCTCATAATTCGGTTAGATCGGGGGCCGGCGTCAGATATATATGAATATATATACATATATATATATGCAGATCCAACCCATGTACACAACAGACATCTCTTTTGTGCCCATTGTGGGGGACACAACAAAAGCAGCAAAATTTTTGATTTGTCAGTATATAGGGAAATGGGTCTGCACTCAATTGTACTGTACAGATGTGGCATGTATCATATATATATATATATATCACATATATATATATATATATATCAAGCAATATAGCATGGACCTGCGGACATTGGGTGATTTGGACACACACGCATCCGAAATGAGGCTGGGAATCGTGTTTGTCGTGTGCTTTGCTTGGAGAGCATCCACACAAATCCAAAATCCAAAAAAATCGAGTGGCATCGCCGCTGAGTGCTAAGTGCGTGCGAGTTGACTGTACTTTTGTGTAATCCAGATCTGAGTCTGAATCTGAATCGCGCTGCTCTCCTCCTCACTTACCCAATAGAATCTCCACGGTTGCCTCGCTCATGTAATCATGGCAATCAAAAGTGCGACCATCCTCCGCACGCAGCTTCCGCACCACATTTTTCGAGTTCTCGTTGAAGAGCTCGATGAAGCTCTTCAAGACGTTCAGATGGAATGTGGGTGCGATCAGTTTGCGATGCGACCGCCACTTCTGACCTGCAATGGAGCAGAAAAAAAGAAAATTAAATCAAAATGGTGCATTACAGAGGTGTGGCCCAAGCACATGGCAGTTGTATGAGATAAATAAATATTATATATGATATTTGGAGGTGTGATTGCAAAGAATAGAACCCAAAACGGTTTTCTACAGTTTGCAATTGTAAAAATAGACTCGAATTATACTCTTAAGATACATACAAATCCTTTTATATGCACTTGCAAAAAGGTTTAGAAATATCTGTGAGTACATCAATGTGTAGAAAAGCTGTTAAGACAACTAGAGTTCATTAAAAGCGGTTATCTATTACTTAACAGCTTTTCTATATCCCTAGATAAGTCCTAGTATCATTAATAAACGACAAACTGGCTTTGAAAACATTGCAGAAATAAAGAAATAAAATATAGAAATTATTTATGTCACAAAAATTTATAAAATCAAAATTCAAACACAAATTTTTAAGTAGGAATAAAATAAAAATTCAAGCACAACTTTTTTAAGTGGGAATAAAACGAATATATAAAAATACGTTAAGAAAGGCAGTCAAATTACTTAATTTTAATTGTAAAATTTGTCGAAAGTCGAGTCGGAAAAATATAAAATTTTGTATTTGCTAAAAGATTGCTGTTAACAAAAATACTTTTGAATTGTAAAGTAATGTAAACTATTAATTGTGTCAAAAATTAAATTATAAATACAATATTTAAATATTGAATATATATATTCTTTTTTAATAAAAGTAAAAATGTTGTTATTTTTGAGTAACTTCAAAAAAGTTATATGAAGGCGTTACAATGATTTAACAAAATAAATAAAAATAAATATTCGTATATAAATGTTTATAAAATATTCAAAAAAGTTATATCTAGGCATTATAATGAATTATCAAAATCAATACAAATAAATATTCCAATTTAAATGTTTAATAAATAAATAAAAGAGGATCTCATATATTTATAGAATATTCTACATACTCTACTTTGTATATATATTATATATATATATTTATATCTATTATATTACATTTGAAAAACTTCCCCAAAACTCTGTCACATTTTTTTCGGTGACTTTTCTGCGACGCTGTTTTTATTTATAGCGACATTGCCAACTGTCAGGCTACGGTACGGCTTCATTAATTTATGATTCCGCAAATTGCATTAGTGGCAAGTGGTAATCAAGCCCTCCCCCTACTCCGCACCTCCTCCTTTAATAATGATATGATATTGCCATGTATGTACATACATATTTATGTACGTATGTACGTAGGTATGGGGCTCACCTGTGCTGATTAGGAGGCCGTCGCCCAGCCAGGGCTTGAAGAATTTGTACTCGGAGGCCTTGTCAATGTAGACGTGGCTGCTCAGCAGCAGCTCCACATCCCGAGGATCGTAGATGAAGACCACCAGCTTGGGGCCGATCCACATTTTGGCTATGTGCTCGTAGGCAGCGCTCCTCTCCATGACTGTCTTGAAAACGGCTGCCAGAGAGGTTTGAGAAATTATTATTTATATAGTAATAATATTATTATCATAATAATTATTCAGAAAATAGAATATTAGGGAATTTTGAATGTCCCGTTTAATGGGTGCAAAGTGTGTAAATAAATCAAATTAAATGAATAAAATAAATCAATTCATATAGAACCAATAAGCACTGAATTATTTAATTTTCTAAAGAGACAAGTTTATTAAAAATCTGTAAAGAAATTTAAGTTATTTAAAGGAAAAGACTATTTTTAAATATATAAAATAGTTTCGCATTTAATTTTACCTTTTAATTTGAAAACGTTTTGAAAATGTCGGCAAAAGATCTGTAAGATCTATAGAATTTCTAAAAAAGGTTATTAATTTTAAATTTTTTAAGTGGATTCCTGGAACATATACACCTTTGCTTTCAATAATATCAAAAATATAAATTTAAGTTTACGGAAAACCAAATCAAAAGACAAACTTGAAAACATTTTTTTTTGCGGTTCGAAAAAAACAATTATTAAACAAATACAAAATTTAATTAAATATATAAATATATATGGTAAAAAATATCACTGTCAATAATAAAATCTAACTGAATTTTTATAAATTATACTATATATTATTTAAAAAAATATACGCATATATTGTGCAAATGTAGCAGATTACGTTGATATTATATTAATTCAATATCGAAATCAAATATTCAAATAAAAGAGCACTTTTGAAACCCTTTTTTCAGGCTGTTTTAATCAATTTTGATATATATATAAAGGTAAAAATAAATAAGTTAAAGTTCTCTTTTATCCTAGATATAAATTTATGCAAATTAAAGTCAAATCAAGCTTTAAACCTTGATTTAAAAATAAAGATATGTCATTAAAGATTTGAAGACTGTTTCATTAATTTGAAACTATTCTTGCACTGATGAAAACTATAAATTATGAACTATGAATTATGAATTATAAATTATGTATTATAAAGTAATAAATTGATAAAGAATTTGAAAGCTGTAGTTATATCTTAGTCTTAATGCTTGTTTACATGAGGCCGGTCCAATCACATCGAACAGATGACCCACAAAGGGCAGGCCCCTGGGTCCCGGCAGCCTCCCGGCCAGCCTGTAGAGATGGGCCCTGGAGAGGCGCCAGTAGATGTACCACAGCACCAGGGTGGGCAGCAGCAGGAAGTAGAAGACACTGCTGGGCGAGCCCAGGGCGGCGTCCTTCTTCAGCACTTCCATGGCACTCGGCTCTTGGCTATCAGCTCTCGAATCCTGATCCTTCTCGCTGCTCTTTGCAGTTTTTTACACCAGAAAAAAACAAACGAAACGAACACAAAAAAAAAAAAACAACGACCGGATCACGCACTCTACTCCCAAGTACACGAGGGATCTTATCAGAGATCTATCAGCTATCCATGCGCGCTGCACTCGGTACAAGTCGGTTCAGGTCGGTGTCGGATTCGGATTCGGATCGGGATTGGGTTCGGGATCGGGATCGGATCGGATCGGATCGGTTCAGATCGGGTCGGATCGGATCGGATCGGATCGGTGGACCGGATGTTACTTGCTGCTCGTCCAGCGCTCAACTGAACGGAGACAGCCCCTCGGCGAGTCGGGCAGCGCGAATTACTGAGTATATTATCAACCCAGGTCCAAGCCCAAGCCCACACACACCACACAGCGCACACCACACACCACACACCGCTCACACGGGTGGCTAGAGTGGCTATATAGTGGATGGTGGATAAAATAAATCAGATATATAGAATAAAACACAAATGATGGATCCGCGTCGCACTCCTCGCGCCTCTTTTCCAGAAAAAAGACTAGCGACTGGTGACAGTGCGAACGACTTTTATAGCCAACAATGTGCAGCCTATGTGCGTGCACTGAGAGAAATTTGTTGCATGGTTGAGAAAATAGTTTATATGATCAAGAGGATCAAGAGCTTATCTGACCTCACAAAGCATATACTTATAATTTGGGTGAGTACGTGCAATCTTTTTAATTTGAAAATTAGGGCACAAGTTTGTTAGAGAAAAGAAAACCATTGCCAGGCGAGTCGATCTAGCAATATTTGTCTAATCTTTTCCTTCTATTGATATCGCTCTTAATATTATTTCGAAAATTAGAGGACTGGGATAAATCGATTTTTTGATTATCGATTAATATCGCTTTTTTGAAAGCTCAGCGAATAAAGTAAGTTACACAATTATTTAAATTTCCCTATGAAAATTCTTTACAAGAAATTTGTATTTTCAATGTAGTCTTTAAATTTTTAATTGTTTCAAAAATGCGGCAGATTTTTCTAAGATTTTTACTAAAACCTGAAATATATATATTTTTTTTGTTTCGCTAATGTCCAAAGTAAAATATCAAAAATTAATTCTAGCAAAAATACCCATTTGATAAACTCAGAAATAAATTATTAAACTAATTAAGAAAAAATCAAATAAATATAATCTGGGTAAAAATTCTCACTGTGGATAATAAAATCGAACTGCATTAGTTTAAATATTATATAAATACACATATTATTCAGAGAAATGCATATATAATGAGCAAATAATCAAATTAATATCAAAATCAAATAGTCAATGTTCAAAGATTAGGGCATTTGTTCAGCCTTATTTTAAGGCTATTTTTAATAACTTTGATATATATGTATAAATATTAGGGTAAAAACAAGAAAGGAAGCTCAATTCGGCACGCCGAAGTTTGCATACCCTTGGATTATTATGAATTACTCGAATTTGATAAAATGAAAACAAAAACTAACAGAAATTAGATAAAACTTTTATTCGTTGTTAATAATTTACATACTACAGTTTTATAGTTTTAGTTTAAGATTTACAGTTTAGCATTTTCCTCAACATTTAACAATCCTCTTCATTTAACGATAAAATCATTTGATTTGCATAAAATTAAAACCGAAATTCTGAAATTATATAGAATTCTCTACATCTCTAAGCAGATGAAAATATTAAATAAAATTGCAAACTTTTGACTGAAACCTAAAATACCCTACAAGCGTATATTAATAACGAAGTAGAGATCCACGTTTATCCCAAATATAAGTAGGTTCACGCAAATTGCAAGTGTTAAGCTTGCTTGAAGCTCATTAATTTGAAATTAAATATTGAAATTGATATCGTTTTGAGTTGATGGAAATTTTAAAGCTCATAATGAATTGATGGAAATTTTAAGGCTCTATTTATATCTAAGGCTCAAGGCATGTTTACATTCGGCTAGATGGCAGACCCCTGCTCCTCTAGAGCCTGTAGAGATGGGTCCTGGAGGGGCGCTAGCAGGAAGTAGAAGACACACTGCTAGGCGATCCCCAAGAACAATTCCCTGGCACTCGGCTATCGACTATCGACTATCCACTATCGCCTATCGAATCCTGATCCTTCTCCTTCTCCCTGTTTCCTGCTCTTTGCAGCTTTTCGTATACCCCTCAAATCTCGATGTTAGAAAGCTTCAAAATTAAGCGTTTCATTTAGTCAAAGCTTCTAAGCTTTTCAGCAAAGGTAGCAGGATTAGATAAAGCTGATCTTTGGGCTTAGCTAACAGCTTTCCGGTATTAGAAGATCGGATATAAGTCCCATATGCCATATCCTCCCACCCAACTTAAAGTCCCGCCATTGCTTAAGTCTTTTTCTTGGTTTATTTATAAGATGACATTTACGCATATAGTATGGACAAGAGCTTCAATTAATATTACTAATAACTTATGGTAGGGAATCCTAGAAAAAAAAATATATCTCGTTATTTAATAATAATATTATGCCTATGACTACGGGCATTATACAGTCCCTTGCGTGTGAGTATGTGTGTGGTGTGGCCTCAGTACGTATGAGCAATATCATTGCCTAGACATTTGACTATATAATAGCTATAAGTTTGTGTTTTTCTTTCCCTTTGTTTTAGAAGTCTGGCAGTGGTACAGTTTCATGGTTCATGCTGTACGCTCGGGGCCAGTGGATGACGATCGCGTAACTCAACTTGATTCAAGCCTAAGTACGTTTGATATTTTTTGATTTTACTTTTGATATTATTATTTATGCCCAAAGCTATGCCGTACTTTCTCTATGGAAGCTCTCTCTCTCTCAATCGGTCTCGATAATGCTCCTTTTTGATAATGCATCCTAGACGGAGGACTCGTAGATGACGATCTGCAGGACCTTGGGCTTGTTGTTCTGCGCCTCCTTCACCTCCTTCAATATGGCATTGGTGATGGCCTCCAGGGCCGCAATATCGGGACTGTGGTCGCTCTTCTTGTTGCTATTCCACTTGGGCATGGACACCTGGGGGATATTTTTTGAATTAATTAATTAATAATATTTTTTTTATTAATTTATTATTATTTATTTTACCGTCAGCACTTTCTGCAGGGCCGTGTAGTCGAGACCTGTGCCTGCAGTTTCGCCCAGACGTCGCAATGTCTCCGCCATGGGTCCGGACAGTTCCTTAAAAATTAAAAAGGAAATTAAATTAATTCATTTTAACTTGTAAAGCCACATTCTTAAATATCTTAAATTTTTAACTCACCTGCAGCTTGGCCCAACTGGTGGCATATTGTCGTCTCACCAGCTCAATGATGGTGGAGGTCAGGGCCAGGCCAATGAGAATGTACAAAGTGCACAGCAACATGTAGTTGGGTTTCTCTGTTAGAATGGAATAATAAAGATTAATATTATATACATTGAAAAGTTTCCATAACATACTTGGCACCAGATCTCCAAAGCCTATAGTTGTCATTGTTATAAAACAAAAGTAGAAGCCATCGAAGAAGGTCCAATCATCTTCCCAAAGCAAAAGAAGACCTGCACCGGCGGCTAAATAAACCCCGAGGAAGCCCACAGCCAGAATGGCGTAAAACCAGGTTTTTCCTATAAAATTTGTGAATTTTGGTTTGGCTAGGAACAAAGAAAACAAATTAAATTACGTTTAGTATAGGTTTTAAATTAAATATTGAATAATAATAACTATTAACAGCTTTACACTTGCAAGAGCACCGATTGTAGTGCGTTATGCATCGTATTTTATAGTTTATTGATTTCTTTGTATTTTTTATTTTAATTTTAAAAATTAAATACTTACTGGGCATATGTTTGCCAAAGACAGAAACGGCGGTGGCAAACAGGCGACCCCAGTCCGCAATCACTGTGAGTGTGAACGGGATGCCAATGAGGGCGAAGCAAATGCAGAATACTCGACCACCGGTGGTCACTGGCACAATATTGCCATAGCCTGTGGAATATTAAATATATATATATGTTTATTGATTAAATATATATTTATAATATAGTATTTAACCCACCTATGGTGGTTAACACAGTCGATGAGAAGAACACAGCTTGCAGGATGCTCCAGCGCTCGTAGGGCTCCGGAAAGTCTTTATCGACCACAATCAGCAGGCCGCCCTCCGCCGCCTGTTGAACGGCCTGCGGATATTACAAAAAATTTACAAAATGTGCACCTCTAAAGTCTGGACTTTAGTTCTTTACCGCCTCGTATTTGGCCAGCTCAAAGGATAACAGCTCCCTCAGATTATGCACTTCGGTGTTGTTTAACACCGAGTCCATGAAGCGTTCCCTGTGCGTCTTGACCACATCCTTTAGGTGGGCTAAACGCTCCACCTCGGCGGGACGTTCAAGGTGGCGAAATATCTGTGCGGAAAATAGGAAATTATGTTGTTACTATCAAGGCAAACTTATTTTCGACAATTGTGTTGTATTGTATTGTAGGTCTAGCAGTTTGCAATTGGTTCATTCGATCGGTAACTCTTTATATCTTTTCAACACTTTTTTAGGTATTTTACTATATATTCCTACAAAAAAGGGCATGCTTTTGGGCTTTCCTATTTATTTATATTCAAATAATTGAGCAATACATTAAGTAAAAATACTTATAATACATATATAACTTATTTTCTTAATATATATTACATATTAATAGGTCCTTTTAACGAACTTCAAGTATGAAGTTGTATAGCTCCTTATAAATATTTATTTTTGGCAATTAAATACTTTTTCTTTTTATTTTGAATAAATTTTTTGTTATAGTATATATACCCCCTGTGTATACGTAATTAATCATATGTAATCTTATGGGGAAAAAATTACGTATACGCACTGGTGTAATTAGTATGAATTAAAAATCTTCAAATTTAAGAATAATCTACTTAACTGCCGAAACATAATTATGTATAAGTAGCTAAACAACCCTTAACTTCACGAATTTCATTACTTTTTACTGACAAGAATCAAAATTAGAGTCTTGTTGTTTTTACGTGATTTATTAATTTGATTTTGATAAAATCTAAAATATTTCAAAATAGTTCAAAACGTTTAAATCAGGTTTTAGGATTATCTAAAATATTTTATCTAAATATTTTATCTAAATATTTTATACTTTCACAGTTTTACATTTACAGCTTTATATTTTCTTATGCAAGTCAGAGGCCAATTTTTGTTCTGAAAAAGGAACCAGAATTCTTAAGTCATAGGAAATTACCATATCTCAAAGTAGATTGAAATCTAATGAAGAATATATACCTCCTTCTGTGAGGCTATACTAATTTTAATCTGCTGTTTATTTGCGAAAGTAAATACTATAAATAAATAAATGGTGCATCTCAATGGCTGTCTGAAATTCCATTCAGAAATATTAAAACAAAATAAATCATTATTGGTAATTAACCAAAAACTCAACAGTGGTTTGCTGTGTATCATCACAAAATTTCCCCAAATTCATTTCGGAATTCCTCAGCTTTTTAAAATCATTTTTTAATTTTCTTCAAATTATCCTTCTTGTTTGATGTTTCACGTTTTCCGTGTGCGAGGAGGGGCTAAACGTAAAATCAAATATTCATTCAATTTCTCACACATCATCAGGCAAATTTGTTTAACTTGTAGTACGCTCATCGTCTTGTTGTTTTTGTTATAAAAATAGTTTGTACAAATTGGATTTTGGCTTTTTATTTTTTGAACAGCCAGCAAAATGGCAAGGCAAAGCAGAGCAATTCAGAGCAGAATGAAATTTTTGGAAATTCAATTGAAATGTGTCAGACAATTTTTCTTTTTCCCACACACACACACACACACATGGAGAGGAGAAGATATATGGGCAGTCTGAAGTGAGTCTTAGAGTGTTTCTGTGACTTTGACGGAGCTGCAATAAGCTTTAAATTCCCCGCACGTCCCGCACTTGACATTCCTCCTCGGTTACTCCTGATTAATTGATTGCACTGTCGGCGAACATTTAGTTTCCTTCGAATTCCCGCACTGGGCACTTGTCTAATTAATTCTGTCGCCCCGAGTTCTGTTCTGTCCAAATTGGATATTCTGCCACTTTAAAGGCGACAACTTGTTCTCAGCTCAAGCGTTGGTGTCATGACGAGTCCAGAGACAGATCTGAAATTTGCTTCCTTCCACAAATCGCACTTACTGCTAAAAAGTTTGCCTGCGTCTGGGTTTATTTCTGTGCTGGCGCATAAATTATAATTATTATTGGACATGGGGTGGTTCAAGGGGGTTCCCCTGAGTTATGATAAGGCAGGAGCAATGCTGCAAAAGGTTCGTTCCTTGGGGATAATAACAAATGCACAGGACAAACAATTGTTGTTCGATGACTGGGTATTCCTAGACGGGAATTTTAAATAAATTTGTGCTGGATTAAGGGTTCTAGTTTAACATTACTCCATAAAAAATATTAATAAATTCATGTATTAATATTAAATGTAAGATTAATTAGACCACTCATATACTTTATTTCTTTAATTCCACTTTTTAAAACCTTATTATTTCATTCCAATCCAAGTTCAAGAGTCTCAAAAAAGAGGTGCGTTGTTCTCTAATCCAAATTTATGACAAACGACCTAATCCTAGCCTGTTTTGGCTATTAGAATCACCGTTTTGCAAAGTGACTTCCTTTTACCCACGAAATAAACTCTTTGAAGAAGTCGGCTTATGGCACTTGTCACTGTGTCGCCCCGTTTTGCACACCATAAATCACACGCAGTGCTGGAGTTGGAGCTAGAGTGCTGCCCCTCCTAGGACTTTTATGGTACATCCATCCCCCCTCCCCCTCAGTCCCTTGGCTTTGACCCCTTTGACCACACCGAAGGACTGGCAACATGTGCGGCAATTAACGCACGACATGTGGAAATAATGGAGTGGCCCCTTTTGGCGCCTACTTTTGACCGTCACCTGAAATGTTTCTATGGTGTTGAGGTGAACAAATATTTGTATATTCAGATTTCTGAGAATATATGTATGTATAAACTTTATAAGCTTAAAAATATGATAACTAAGCTAAAAATACAATTATTTGAACGTAAATATTTATCCATAATTTTTAAAAGATATTTTGTGGGAAAATTAAAGCTTAAATATTTTATAGCTAGTCTAAAAACAAATTAATTTGATTTTGGAAAGCTGTTCTGAGTTTGTTTTTACAAGGCTAATAAATCTGCATACTGAATTTCAATTTATTTTAAAGTTCATTTGTTTGCATTCTTTTATTTTTTTATTTTAACAATTAAACCCCTTAAAAATATTGTTTTTAAATAAAAAATTTTGTTTTCTATCAGACATGGCTAGATCAAGAATATATATGATTTATAGGGTCGGAAATGCCTCCTTCACTGTTTTGCAAACTTCTGGTTCAAATTATAATAACCTTCAAGGGTATCAAAATACCTCTTAGTGTCATAAAGTCAATTTTAATATTATTATTAGTATATATTTTATGTTTCTTATAGTTATATTTATCCATTTTATGTGCAATATTAGAATAAATATTACCTATCTTATTTTTATACTTCGAAATTATAATGCACTTGTAATAAGCTCTGGCACAATACAAATGAAAATCTAGCTCTTAGTGTCATAAATCTTACTTTAGTGTGACTATGTCTTATATACAATATGTACATGGCGTCTATCAGGTTAAGTCCCCGATCCCAAGTCTGAACCTAATCCTTATGGACATAAGCTGCGCCGGAAGCCGAACCAGTTCCCTAATCCTGCTGCTGCACCTCTTTTTTGTTTTTTATGTTTTCCTTCTTTTTTTTTGTTTATAACAACCACTGCTGACCCCCGCACAATTTCTCTTCATTACGCAAAAAACAGAGAGAGGAAAAAAATCGCAGTTCCCAGCTCCCAGCTCCCAACTCCCAACTCCAGCTGCTGCTAAAATAATAATGATGTTCGCGCCCATTTAGAGGGTGATAATTCATTTCCGCTGCTACGGTCAGTAAACAAACCGCAGACAGAATGGCAACCAAGGCAGCTAGCCGGAACAAGGTCACGGATTGATATAACATTCCCATTTGGATGAAGGACGTGGCTTGAGCTGGCCTAGAGTTATGGCCCAGTGTCGTCCAGCTAACAAAAAAAAACCTAAGCTAATCTTTGGGAGAAGTCATAAAAAATAAAACGAATAAAACGAATAGTTCGAAATAATTTATGTAACAAGAGGAAGGAACAATACATCAGGATTTGAGCCATAAGAAGGGAGTACAAAATGTAGGATTTATATTTGCTTATATGAAATATTTTAATTACTAATTGAACTATAAAATGAATTTTTGCATCACAAGATACTGAAGATGTTTCAAAATATTTTTAAACCCAGACTATATTTATCATAGAAATATCTGTGTCTTGGAAACTATCTAAAAATAGAAAACTAAGTATTATAATTATAGAGAATATATATTTGAATCTTCTACACATTCAAATCAAGTTCTTAATTCTCCTTCCTCAGGGCACTAAAAATACACAAGCATAAATCAGGTTGTAAGCAAATGTAACTAAGTGTAAGTATTACAAAAAGCCAATGCTTTGGGGCCTTATGCATAATAAATATAAATTGATATTATTATTTATTGAAAATTAGGTCGGCAATGACCTGCCACCTCACCCAGGACCCTGGCCCGAAGCCCATACGCAACAGCAGCAAAAAAGGCGAAAGGCGAAAATCGAAAGGGAGAAAGTTTCGGGGAGTCCTGCCAAAACGGAAGCCTCGTGTAAATGCGAAAATGGCCAAAAGGCATCCGCTGGGCGCCCCTTCAATCTTAAATATTATTATTTCACTTGCCCCACCTACCCTTCCTTGTATTTGTTTATGGGAGAAGAAAAAAGAAAACAAAAAGGAAGGGAAAAGCGTTCTGTCGTGCGCGTTTAAAAACCGCGGGTGGGCCGAACTTTGTTTTGTTGATTTTTTTGATTTTATGAGCTTATGATTTGATATCAAAATTGAACATAATTCCCGTCCCAACTGGCTGCTGCATAAATCGCTGTCAGTTCATTAAGTTTTGATTATTTATTGAGTGCTCTCCGCTCTGGCAATAAAACCGAACGGTTCGAGGGCCTTTAGCCGGAATATCTATTGTAAAACCTAATGGCTGGGCCTGCCAAGTGATTTGGTGTTATGGAGCGCCAATCTCACGGGATCTGCGCCTTCCAACACTCTGCCATATTTAGCAGGATTTATTAATTGATTATGGGGAAGGAAGGGGTAAATATAACACTGGTTAACAGGTTTGTTTTCTATAAGTTTTATAACATTTTGGTGGCTTTAAATAATTGTATTCAAGTTAGAATTTTCCTTATGAATGAATATATATAAAATGTATATTTTAGAAATATGTATTCGAAGTCATATTTAACTGGCTTTTTTAATTTATTATTACTAATTTATTATTAATAATAACATGTTTTAAAGTCTTGTTTCCTTTAAGTTTTGTGACATTTTGGAGGCTTTAAAAAATTGTATTAAATGTATGTATACTTATTCTTAATGAATATATATTAAATATTTCTTTTATAAATATATATCTTAGAAAAAATGTATTATTTAGCTATAAGTAAACTAGGGGAAAAATAACACGGGATCAAGGTTTGTTCTCCTTAAGTTTCAAGTCGCCTTCGAGGCCTAAAAAAATGGTACTAAAATTCAAATTAAATTAAAATTCTTCTAAAGAACATATATGTACAAAATCAATATTACATAAATCTTTATACCGAGTAAAATTATTTTATAAATAAAAAACAAGCAACTAATACTTGTTTAAATACCTAAGGTGTTAGCTGAAGCCTCTTTCATGTGATTTTTCAATATTATCAAGTCGGAAAACTCGAATATTTTTCGAAATAAACATCTCCTTAAAGACCACCACTTACAGCATTAAACGCAAAGCTTCTGTTCATAATTTATATAGGATCGTTATGTTTTTTTTATCAAAAAAGATCCCCTCACCCTTCACGAACTCCACAGCAATCACAGCCAGACACATGGTCATCACAGTTGGACTTGGAGAAATCCCATTTCGAGTTCCCCTCCGTCGCGTTGACACACAAAAAGCGATGAAGAAGGCCCAATTATAATCGTAAATATAAATGCTTAAAGGCATTTTATTATGGCCAAAACAGCACAGCAGCCCACGAGGAGGAGAAGGAGGAGGACCACCCATGGCTGGCCACTCCATTCGCACTTTTCGGCACTTGACATATTTATGCGTAATTATTATTATTATGGCCAAGGCCGCCCGAGAGCACGCGGAAATATGGCACAGTTGAAAGCAACAAAAAATATATAACAAAAGAGCAAATAAAATGGACTTGGACTGGGACCAAAATCAAATTAAAATTCAACGGAATGATAATGCTGGAGAGGGGTCGAAGCCCCACCTGCGGCTAATTAACCAATTTCGGGCACAAAAGCGCCCAGTAAGTGCCATTCCCGGAGCGCCTTTTGGATGTTCGCATTATGCTAATATTATGCCCGACCCAACCCCGAAAAGAAACACACATCACACCACTGCCAGACATCATGGGTCGGGCCCAAGCACCTCCAGTGCGGTTTGGTTTGGTTTTCCTCGGACCCGAAGGCCCAGAGATTGCTATCATTATATCGAGTCTACTAGAGCTTCGAGCCTCGAATGTAGAGTGTAGAGTCTAGACTGCGGCACCGCCTCCGTGGTGGTGATTGCCAGGACTTTTGCCACATACGGAATCAGCACAGGAATAGGAAATTATCCGTGATTGGAGTCCAACTAGCTATTTCCCTTTAACTGTGCCAAATAAAGGAGACGCCTTAAGGAATATATCGGTCGAAGAATGTGTAGGTTTTGTTGTTTAGTACTTCGAAGCGCTACGCTTTGCTTTTAAACACTTTGAAACACTTGAAAGTTAGTTAAACATATATTTTTAAATAATAATTTAATTCAATTTAAATAGATTAAAAATATATATTAAAGTAGAACAAAATTATAGAAATATATGTATGTACTCCTATTGCTACTATGGTAATTGCAGTAAAATTACAAGAAATATATTCAAGAAAAGAAAGTGCCGCTGACCTGCAAAATCGGGACTTTCCCTCACGTGAAAAATCATAACAAATTCGCTGAAGCAATCAGGGCAGTAACACTCACACTCACACACATCTCACCCTCCTTTTTTGGCGTGTCCATCGGCACGTGACAAGGCACTGGAACAGAAAAATATAATCAGAGGTGGAGGTGCCGTGGTGATTTGCATGCCACGACGACAACAAATCAGCTGTTAAAGCTGACATTACGCACAACGCACAACACTTGCCCCCTGCCCCCGCGAATTGTGTGTATGCCGCCTGGTGTGTGTGTGTGTATTTGATGTGTGTGAGCCAAACATGGCATTTCCGAGGGCGGAAAGAAAAATAGAAACAAGATTACGCCCGTCGAAGAGAGTCTTAAGTTTGCGTGCCGCATGGCATCTTATGCCGGCGATAGGGAGGAGGCTGGCAATATGTAAATATCGAGGTCAAGCGATAGTTTTGATTAGAGCAGGTATTTCTTACAAATTAATTAGTAAAAAATCATTGTATTCCCATCAACGCAGACTTTACAAATGTCTGGATAAAACCTTTAACAAATTTTGAGAAAATGGAAAATATACATATATAGTTCCTTAAAAATTACCGTTGATCATATGAAGCGGAAAAATAAAGAAAACTGGACATAAATACACATAAATTTATATAAATTTGTATAAAAAAATGTGTTAGGTATTTATTAAAAAGCTTTAAGGTAAATTCAACCCATTAAATGCAAATTACAAATCAAGCCAAGGTGCTTAAAATGGGAAAAATGTCTCTAGTTAATTTATTATCTCAAACACTGTATTTTATAATCTATTTTTAAGGAATTTCCAAAACCTCTTATATATCGTTTATGTATATTTTTTCGTACTTTAATTAATATGTTACTCCTCCCTATTGGCTATGCGTGCCGAAATCGAAAGATTCTCGGAAAAGAAGAACGTACTAGTTGAGTTGTTGGTTTGCAGTATTTAAAATTGGGATTTCCACTTAATGGAATCATGAATAAATTATGAGTCACGACTGGGAGCTCTTTTTTATTTCAATTTTCTAAGCTGCTTGCCTAAACCAATTTCCCAACGAAGTTCTAGCTCAATGACTCTGCGTTTTTCCAGCCTTGAAATCACCTGCTAATCTCGGGCACAAAAACCCTTGAGTTCTCAAGTGTCTTAATGAGCTTCGAAAATGATTATTCAAAAACAATTGAGTTCAGCAAGGTAACAATTTGTGAAATAGCCTAGGAAAGATAGTTTTTTTCCTTAATTATAAGGTGGCAATTATTGGTATAAACCCCACTCACAGCCCAAACTTTTGGCAGCCTTCCATGTGCCAGCCAGCGGGTAAGGTGTTGTTAACTTTTGATTGACACTGTGTTGTGGCCAGCTGCCGGATGGATTTTTTGGCTACATGAGATTGCTGTTCTTGCCAGTTGCCAGTTGCGTGTTCTTTTTTTTTCTTAGATTTTTTGGTTGTTAATTTCATTNTCAATTTTTGAAGCGATGGCATCATTTGGGGACAAGTGGCGGTTAAACCGTGAAACTGATAGCTTTGCCAGGGGCAGGGAACAAAGTAATCGCATTAGTAGAGCGCCAGATGGTTAAATCAGGTTCGATTGGGTCGTTATTGTCTCTTTAAATGGGCATACACCAAATTGGGTAGCTTTTCCAAGAGGTTGAGAGGTGTGTGGAAGGCGATAAAATATGCTAAATATGTGAGGCCATAACTATTCTTTGGAAAAATTTAGGTATGCCTTTGGATCTTGTAGATTTTTTAATTTTTAATAAGTTTTATAATGTTACAAATAAAAATATATAAACTTTCAACTGTATAGATTATAAATATTTATATATTATATATTGTGCAAATCTCCTACCCATAAATACCAAAAATATCAACCTAATCGACTTGTTTAACTTTCAAAGCTCCTCTCCCCTTTCCATAATCCAATTTTAATGCATTTTGTGGAAGGGTAAGAGTCCTATTGTTTACCGCTTGTCGCTTTTGCTTCGTGGAAAATATGCAAAAAATATGCCAAGTCAGGCGAGGGCAAAACTTTTGCATCAACATCCATCCCCCTCGTCATACACTGCGTATGCGTAATATGTGCATTTATCGCTTACACCCACAAGCAGCACACACGAAACACACACAAATCATCATCAATCAATGCCATTTCGACAGGCACAACATTTGCACGCAATTTTAGCTTGTCGCCGATTTTTGTATTTTTAATGTTCGAATATTGGAAATATTTAGCAACCTGTTAAACATCAGTTTAAAGTATTTTCTACTCAAATTCGCAAATGTTAGTAGACTCATAGAGATTTTTACATGAAATCACCGCAAGAGAGACACTTTTCAAGCGTAGTTTTAGAATCGTTAGATCGTTAAACAGAGACAACATTTTTCTAAATCCAAAGGCGTGTCTGGAATAAAAAAATGTACATAAATTCTGGAAAGAAACTTTCCCAAATCTAGGAAAATTGTTCTACATTGCACAACAAATATTCATGTTTTAAGAGAGTTTTTTTTCTAAATATAGAAAAAACATTCGTTAATTAAAGGTGCCTTTTTTGCATATTTAGACAAAAATTGTCAACTTTTAGAGCTTTTTGGTTGTTAAAAAAAGACAAAACTATTCTAAATTGATGGGTAATTTTTTTATGGCCAATTTCTGTAACGTGTGAGCATATAATTCCCAATTAAATCTGTAATTCTAATTTTAAATCTCTTGAATAAATAATGCCCTGGGGATTCCCCATTACGAATTTACTGCGATTTCTTGAAATATATTTTGTTTTGCATTCACTCTTTGGCGTGTGGCTTGCGTGTCAAATACTCTCCGAAAAAAACAGCAAAAAAAAAAACAATCAAAGCCGCGTCGATGCTTGAGTGTGGTGAGGGTTAAATTGGCAGTACCTTTGGCCAGAGAGGAGGAGGCGCTCAGGGGTTAATGGAGATTGAGGATTGGATTTCGGATTGGGATCCGAGGGGACTTTGGATTTTGGATTTTGGCTTAGTGCACGTGCAGCACGCAAGGCGCCAGAATGGGCCAAAATGCTGACCGAGTTCTACTTCGTGCTTGTTTTTTTTTGTTCTTGGTTTTCATTTCTCCTGTTTTTTGGACTCCTTGCTACTTTGCCGTCGCTTTCTGGTAATTGCTGCGGTGGAATTTTTGGCGAAAGTGTTTTCTAGGGTATTTTGGGAGTATTTCAGTTTGAGAAGAGAGGGAAATTGGTTCAAAATATATCATATAAATATTAAATAAATGTTATTATAAAGTATTTTGATAGAGCCTTGAGATGTGTTTATAAATGAGTCCACAATTTAACTTTAAAATATTTCACAATTTTATGGATAGCAAAATTAATAATAATTGAACTTAATAAAGTGTTTGATAAAAACTAAAGGTAAAATAATACAAAATAAGTTGGTAAACATCTTGAATGTTTTTTGTCATTTATTATCTTTTAATGAATTTTAAATGTAATTTTTACTTATGATTTTTATTTAATATTAAATCAAGATTTTCCTTTATAAACTTTCTAGATCTTAGGGATCTTTAATATATTGTAAACTTATTAAGAGCATTCCCAGTTCACCTGGGAATTCCCCCGTTTCTCTTTTGTGGCTTACCCCAAGAACATTCCCTCTTCCCCCCTTTTCAATTATGCTAATATGACGTCGAACGCTTTGTTATGAGCAACTTCCTACAAGGAGGAGAAATCCAAACACAAACACAAACACAAAACACCCATTAAGAACCACACTCTTTTTTTTTTTGTTTGTTTTTTAAATAACAATTGCAAATCCAACCTTGACATGGCAACTTGTTTCGTTGCCAATTTAACAAATTTCACACTGCAACAGTTTCGCGCATAATAAGCACAATAATTTGTAATAACAAAAAGGTTTGATGCTAAGCAAATAAATAAATCACATCGGACATTGGTTTATTTGCTTTAATTTGATAATAAATTGTTGAAATTATTAATGCCAGCGTTATTTGTATGGTCAGTTTGTTTTGGCAGCGGCAACATTGCCAGCAACAGCAACAGCAACAGCAACAGCAACATCAACATCAGCAACAACAATCATCATCATAATTATAGTGCGATTCCGCAAATAGTTTACAAATGATTTTCAATTTATTTGGCCAGAGCTGAGCGAGCGCGGATCCAATGCAAACAAAGAATTCCTCAAATTTATTATTTGCTTCACGGTTAAAGATAGAAAAGAACGTGGAATATGTTTGGGGCTTGTAGGTAGCATAAAAAGAGCAAAAAATCAACAAAATCACGCATACGCATATTACTCATACGCCGCCTGGGACCAACGAAATACAAGAAAAATAACTTTAAAAAACACAAAAACAAGAGCCAAAACGACGTGAGAAAGACGCGTACAAAAGCAAACAAAATGAAAGGAGAAGTGATCGTATTCAAAAATGGGGTGAGGGGGAGAGAAGGGGATCTCTTTTTTTCTGTGGCTGTAAATAATTGTTGTTATTGTCAAAAAAAGTGACGCCTCTCCTTAATCCCCCCCGAAAAGCGTGGGCATGTCCATGGAAATAAACATAAAAAATTCCAAAAAGAACACAAAAGCATTTAAATGGTAAATAAATACGGAAAAATCGTAAATAGGCCGGCAGCCAAGAAATTGCAATACTCGAGAATAAATATGGACAAGTGAAAATATTTTAAAATTTATATTTTTATACCCAAATCATTACTAGTATTTATTATTTACACTTAAATGGGCTGCCTGTTATTTTAATTGCTATTTCATAATCTGTTTAAATACACAAAAATAATATTACAATTGATATTCCTTTGATTGATCGCAGAAATATACTGGCTTTTTCCGAAAAGTTCAAACAATAAATCTCTGACCCTCAGTTTATCGCACTTTTTGAAGTTCATAAAATTCCAACAAGCTCTGCAGATTTATTGGCGGGACGTAAAAAATATAAAAAAGCATAAATTCCAGCATGTAAACAAACAATTAAAAGTAAAAACTGATAAGTGGGATAAACCAACTGGCTGGGACATTAACGATTGATTGATTGAGGCTTTCAGCAAATTGCCGCGCATTTGGGTTAACTGCCCCCATGCACTTTGCGACCCGAATTGGCGGAATGAAAACATATAGTACATATATAGTGTATAGTATACAGATTTAATGCATAGTATAGTAGTACATATTTGTATCAAGACCACGGAAAAGAGCTTCCCCGATGAGTCAGTTTGGTATTTTTCGCGCTTGTATACCCTAGCTGTGGGTAGTATTGTTTTAGTCTCGATTAAATATGATTACGATTATATTAATATTATTTTTATTATATTTCTATTAATATGATTTGTAAATTACCTTTTTAGGGGTATACAAATGAAATATATACGAATATAAAACTGTAATAAAAGGTTTGGAAAATTACCAAGACAAAATATAATACAAATGGACATAACTTTGTCTTTTTTTAATATCAAACTTGAGATATAGTTTCTTTTGACTATTGTTTTTAATTTAATCCAAATCCTATGAGTATATATAGAAACAATCATATACATATATACTCGTACATAGGTCTAGGGTATACAAACTTCGGCTTCCTCGCCGTTAGCTTCCTTTCTTGTCATTCATATTTTAAGCGGGGACACGCGACGCCAGTGGCTGGAATCGGGGGAGGCTATAAATTCATTTCACATAAATCTGTCCGATTCCTGTCACCTGCCTGTCCGCACATAATTTGTTAATAATTTCACGCCACTTCCACTTGCCCACCCACTTGAGGAACGTCTGCGGTATTTATTTTCTTGGCCGCCGGCCAACGAAAATACATCGGAATGACCAGAAATAATTTGTATCTTGTCTCGGACCATTTGGCGACATATGTAAAAGCGAAAAAAAAAAACAAAAAACAAAAGGAGGAGGCCGTCGTGTCAATCGTCGTCATTCTTGGGTGTTAAATTGTTTCCCCCAAAAGTTTGCACTTTCCAAACTGATTTTATGACTTGCAATCTATTTGATTCGAGACCTTTGGCTCTCGGCTGTAAATTGAATTGTGCACTAAGCTAAATCTAGATGAAGGAAATATATTTTAAGCTATTAAAAAGAAAAAAAACCCAGAATACTAAGATCAGGCTGTTGGTAAAGTTAAATTAATTAGTAAAATATATAATCGAATATTTCACATGGTAGAGTTTTTAACAAGCAAAAGTATCTACCAGATAAAACATATAATACAACTCATTCTTAACTCCTTTCGAACACTCTACAAACCTACAAATCTATAGATTTATCCCCAGTGTATCCGAGGTCAGCCACCCTTGATTTGTATGCCTCGTGCGTGGCTGCATGATGACCCCTTGGAAGTTTCCTGCGCTAATACACTTAAACACTTTGGCCCAAAGTCTGGGCCATGATTCGATTCGATTCGACTCGATTCCTCAGATTGAATGGATCTCTGTGACTGGCATCTAGCCGTTTGACTTCCCATTTTTCGGTTATCTCGGGGATTTACGGTGCAGAGCGGCGAGGCGACTGGTTACATGATTGGAATTTTCACGCAACAAAAACAAAATAACAAAAATAAAAACAAGAGCAGAATACGAAAAGTGTACGAAAAGACAAAATGTTGCATAGCTCGGGGCGTTGGGGCGAGTAATGGATTCATTAGCAAACCAAAATAGAAGTGAGTTCTTTCCGACAATTCGCCCAACTCTTAACGTTTGTGGTAAAGGTTTGTCCTTGTCATCACTCTATAAAGTTTCTTTGGTGGTTTACCTGGCATTAAACACTTCGGGTTGTGTGGATAAACCTAAAAAAGGAGAAGGGGTGTAAAAACAATATAACATCGGGACTTAATTTAACCATTTGAGATAAGTGCTTGGGCGGGAAAAATGGAGATACTACATGAAGAAAACATCAAGTATAATTTATTACAATTTTTAATTTTGTTCTTTTTAAAACCTAATTAAAACTATATTTTGTATAATGTCATTATCAAAATGTTAAATATCAAAAAGTATCGAGCTTATTCTTAAATTATCGATATTTAATAATTATTAGAATACATTTAAAGCCCAAAATTTGTATCATATCATCATCATCTTTTATCATCTTTACATATCTTTGCAAGAATTAAAATTTAAACTGAGTACGGAACAGAAAGAACATAAATTTATCACAAATATGTATAAAGCAACGCAAAAATATCGTTTATAATTTGTATATGTCTCAAAATCAAATAAATAATCGAAATAAAACGTAATAAATATATAATGTATTATAATACCTTTATATTTTTCTCAGAATATAAATTTGACCCCTGTTTTTAATTGAAACTCTTTTTATTTATGGCACTCTGATGTGACATTGGATCGTTGTCCTAAGAATATGTCAAGATATTTTGTTTAATGTGAGCCTGACGTGATTTTCAACGTTCCTCAGACACATACGCTCACACACACACACACACACATGCTTTGCCATTTTCCCAACTTTCCCCCCATTATCCCCCATCTTCCTGCTGCAAACATCCGCGGTGGAAATGCGAAAAAGCGTTTACTAGGCCGTGCCTAGTTCCTGTTCCTTATATTACTTCTTTGTCTTTTGGTTGTATTTTTTTATTCGCTATTTTTGGTTTTTGGACTCCATTCAGGGCCAAGAAGCAATTTGGCCTTGATATGAAAAATCATGTCTGGGCAGGCTTGGATGGGTCAGTTAATCAGATAGCACAAATACACATGTATATATATATATATATAAGTATATGTGGAAGTAGTAG
>JAEIHY010017769.1:2149-25470 GCA_018904565.1 Drosophila tsacasi | reverse complement strand
GATAGTGAAAAATGTTGCGCAACCTCTAAATGTTAATTGATATAAATATATATTCCTATGGCAACTATAAATATATAGCAGTGAGAGCATATATGTAAAAACTACCCGCAAAGTTTCATTCGGACAGCTTAAAAACTGAGGGACTAGTTACTAACTAACTAGTTACTGAGTAGTAGTTAGCGTAGAAACAGCCACACGGACAGACGGACGGACAGACGGACATAACTAGATCGACTCGGCTGTTGATGCTGATCAAGAATATATGTATATACTTTATAGGGTCGGAAATGTCTCCTTCACTGCATTGCAAACTTCTGACTAAAATTATAATACCCAGCAAGGGTATACAAATACTTTCACGAAGTATCCATGGTTCCATCAGTTAAATTAAATTGTTTCTTACTTGGTTTTAGTTCTATTTGTTTATTTCAGTAGGGCGGAAAGGGGATTGGACCATGGTTAGGTGACTGTCAGTCAGTCAACCCCCCGTTGCAGACCCCCCAACCACCCCCTCGACGCCGCCGCCACTGCTTCTTCTTCTGGTTCAGCTTCTTTGTTGTTGTTGTTGTTTCAGTGCTCATTAGTCGCATTCGCATTGGCTCCTTGTTGTGTTTTTGTGTGTGTGTGTGTTTGTGTGGGTGTATTTGTGTATGTTTGCCTCTGTCTATGTGCTTGCATTTGTTTGTTTTAAAATTTTATTGTATTTCATTCAGTTGTTGGGTTGCCTCTTGTTGCTGTTGTTGTTGTTGTTTCTGGCCTTGTCGACTTCGTTTGCCTTTAACCCCACAACGCCCCCAAGGAGCGTTCGCCCCTTCTGCCTCCATTTCATTTCCGGAGGTATTCTGACTGCCATTTTCACCATTTGCACTCATTTTCTATTGTGCTCCGTAAGGATAATAGAAATGTTCCAATTATTTTGTTACATAATAATCGTGTATTGTCAGAAATAAATCTAAAATAATTAATCAACATATAAGAAAAAGGGGGAATTTAAATTAAATTTTTAAACTCCGTTTCAAGGTTTAAAAATTGCTCATCATAATTTTTAAGTTTTCTAATACAGCCTTAGGCAGCCAAGGCTGACAGCAGTGTTGGAAAACCCTTATAAAATCAAGGGACTGTATAGGAAAAAATACAGTGCAGTGCTGAAAAACACTCTCCAAAAATGTAAACACTTTATTCAATTTCCCAGCCAGAAAGTCAGCATAATAAAGAATGATTAGTTGAAAGAAAAACTCAAATGCAGTATTGAGAAACACACTCAAAAAAAGAAATATTTTATAAAACTGCATTATTTTGTAATTAAAACTTAACTGTGGCACTTTAGACCTTTAATTAAGCCCTAAAATATGAGTTCATGTTATTATACAAAATAATTAAAGTTCGTTTGATTGTTATCACATTTGTTAGGTTTTTTTAGTTTTGAAATTTCAAAAATTTCAATATTCTTAAAAGCTTTTGCTTAATTTAAAAAAAATTTGTAGAGGTTTTGAAAAACTTCATAAAATTACTTAAGGTTTAAGCTTTTATTATTGTAAATTGTAAATCTCACATTTTATTAGCCAACTTTATCTTATACAGTTTTCTCATAATTAATTTTTATAAATAGACTAAAATTTCGGGCTTGTAACTAGAAGACCCCCCTTAAGACACCTGCTTTTAATATAATCTTAGCACCATTTTTATTACATAATCAAAACGAAAACCCAGAGGTTATGTTCTTGACTTTCTTTTGCTATTTTTATATATTTAAATACTGATACTGATACATTACATACACCCACACATTTCAGCCCAGCTTAAGCTTTGTTTTGTGCACTTTTCAATTACATTTCAAGGCATTTCGACAGCCATGAAAAAGTGCAATGAAATATTCGACATATTCCAGATAAGCAACAGCAACAACACACAATCGTAAAAGAACACTAAAAAAGCGCAAACAACAGGTGAAGCCAAGAACTGAGGCTAAAACATAAGCAGTCACCAAATAACACACATTTTTGTGCCTCGAGGCACCCACATAAAACTCACGTGTTGCCGACGATGGTTCGGTTCTGTCAACTATAAAACGAAAAAATGCTTAATTAATTAATTTTTTGCATTCGCTTGTTGTTTGATTTCTGCTTGACTTTTTTTTAAGTTTTTCCTTTTTTTTAAATTTTTTTTTATGCTTTTTTGCGCATAGCTGCGAGCTGCGTTGGCATTTTTGTAACCCGCTGCGGGAGTGTTTATATGTCATTGTTATTGTTAACAGCTGTACTTTTGCAAATTTACAGCGGTAAAAGCACAACAACAAAAAAATGGAGAGAAACAACCTGGACATAAAAAAACAACGTAGCAAAACAAAACAACCAAAAAATAGAAGCAAAAAGAACAACAACCGAAGCAGCCGAAAACAATTTTTGCTGAATGCACACGAAAAATCAACGAAAGGGAGATTCAACCAAAGCGAAACGAGTGCACAGCAAGATATCCGATAGCAAATTTATTGAAAATATTTTTGGATTTCATAATGATTATAATATTTAGATCCTAAACATAATATACAAAATCAAATAGCAGGATTGGGCACTGAATTCTAAGCTCAGAGCCGGACAGCTAAACAAAATTTGTAAACCTCAGACAAAGGTATAAGTCCCCAACTATATCCACATAATATTAGTTCTTTTGAGTAATAGTAATAATAGTTTTCCATGATTTCTCTATAAAAACAAATCGATTTAAAATCGATAACCATAGATTTCATATCGAGACCATAGCTTAAGTAGCACTGACGACTGAAGAGCGACTATAACCCATACCTCCAAGGGATTACACTTTTCTCTACGTAGAGCCAGAAAATAATGGGACTTTTCAAAGTTTTCTATATAAAAAACCAATCTATTTTAAGTCGATTCAATCGATATCATCTCGATAACATAGCTTAATAAGCTTGTACAACTCAAAGAGCGACTAATTTTCCATCCAGGCTCTTAAAAATAAAATTTTATTCAAAATCATAATTAATTTATGAAGAAATACAAAGCAAACTGATTTAAAATCGATACATATCGATACGTTTCCATACAGGCTCTTAAAAAACAAATTTGATTACAAATCATAAACAAATTCATGGAGATATTTAAAGCAAACTGATTTCAAATCGATACATAACAATATTTTTAAATGTTCAAAAAATTATAATTAAAAAGACACTGTTGAAAATCAATTTAAACTATTAAATTCTAAACGAAATGAACAAGTGATCTTTTAATTTTAAAACTTACAAGAAATCTTATTATTTAATAACAAAAATTATTTGTACACTTATTTTTTAGTGTCTCAAAACTGCAGTGGGAGCTCCATTGGTGCCCCCCCTGTTGTTTCTGTTATTTTTCAGTCGTCGCATCTTGTTATTGTTGCTAGCTCGAATGCGAATGCTAAACAAGAATGAAAAACAACAAGAACGACACTAAAATAAGCAGAAGAACGAGAGTAAACAATTGCAACAACAACCAGCTGGGGTTCGTAGTAAAATGCTAGTAAATAAATGCGACAAGCGTATTTTTTCCGTTTGGCAAAACAATGTCAACACGGCGAAAACATTTCAACCAAAAATTATAAAAAATACAACATAAAAAAAAAGGGGAAAAAGACTTTACCACCCGCACTCAAATGCAATGCAAAATTTGTTGAAAGATAAACATTTCATCATAATTACATATTCGCTGAGTGGTACAGTTGTGATCTAGTTTGTTAGCAACTTGCAACTAAGTGTTGCATTCCACAGGGCGTCGCTTAGGTGCCAGCTTATCAAGTGTGCTGGAAAAAAGTGTGGAAAACAGAGAGGAAAAGCAAGAAAAATTTGTTTACTTCCGCTTGAAGTTTTGCCAAGCTGCGCGATTTATTTTCTTAGCGGCGGCGACAATAGAAGCCAAAACAAAGCGATTGGGATAATTTTTAAATTTGGTTTATTTGCATAATAACTTACATTTTTAATTTTTTACTTCTGCTTAAGAATAACTTAACTATTTCTCTTTATTATATATGTATACAAGTTTTCTGCGGCTCCTGTCGTGCAAACATTTTATATTTATAAGAGAGGGAGAAAGAGCGGACTTTAGGTGAGAGAGCGAAGCGATCGTCCTGGAGCGCAGTAGAGGGCACTTAGTATATTTATATTGCTTATAATTTAATGAGATTAAAAGGCTTTTTAAAAATATAAGTAAATGTTTATAAAATTATTCATAAAAATCATAGTCTTATTTAATTTTCAACACCTGTAAAGAAGACCCAATTTATTGGAGCTACGCAAACGCAGCACTCCTTCACTTTTTGCCATTTTTTTTCGCCATCTCCACCTCCCACAATTCTGCAGCTACAAAGAAAGAGACAGCAGCAGTAACAACAACAACAACAACTAATTAAGTTCATTGCTTCTATTTGCGTATTTCGCTGCCTTGCATGCAAACGTATTTATGTGAAGACAATCGCGGATAAAATAATAAGTAACAACAATTAATTAAAAATAAATAACATTACAAAAAAGTAGTAGACAAAAATCTACAAGTAAAATAGAGCATAAAATATTTACATATATATGTATACTCTGCTATCAAAATAAGTATTGAAAAACATAAGAAAGTATATTTGCAAAGAAAATTAATTAAACAAATTTTGTATACATATGTTTACCCCTTACCATAAGTTATTCCTTAATTTATTATAAATATCTCTCTATTATATACAAAAAATTTCTGCTGCTCCAGCCGTGTAAACATTTTATATTATATTTGTAATAAGAGAGGGAGAGAGAGAGAGAGAGAAACAGTAGGTAATAATAAGTGAGCGAAGCGGAGGGCACCTTGTATTTTAAATATACAACTTTTTATATTGTTTTTTTTTTTATAAATGATGAGTAAAATCGAGCAACAAATTCAGCTCAAAAAAGGTTAAAGTATGTATTTTGAAATATAAAATTCACGCACTTACCCGGTACTATAATATTTAACGCAACTGTACCGACATATTTCTTTTTGCTGTTTGTTTTTAGTGTCTTATTGTTATTGCTGTTGCTGTTTTGCATATTTTTTGCAATGGAAACTCTCGACAACAAAAGGCGGCCGAAAACAAAACAAGAAGAGCAACAAAACTCATCAGGCTCATCTTCATTAACTTTGCTTTCCGTTTCCCTGCCCCCCCTTTTCCTCTCCTGGCCATCCCNCTGTCTCTTTTGCAAGCTTACTTACCCCCCCATTAACCCCGCCACTTTTCTCGGCTCCCAACTTTCTTGCATTGTCTCTCTGCAAAATGCGAAAAACAAAAAGAAAAATACTTTTGTTTACTCTTATGCCTGCGTTGCCTTGTATTGTTGTTGTTGCTGCTGGCGACGTCTCTGCCGGCGCTGTTTACACAATTCCACAGCCGAAGTCCAAAAACAACAATAAACAATAAAAGAAGAGAGCCAAAAAATAAAAAACCAAGTCAGAATTAATGCAATGCCCAAAATCATTCGATCCCGTTAATACCTTAAAATGCAGTTATTTACTTAAAAGAAAGAGGATTTTTTTTTATATATATTAATTATTTATTTATTTATTATATTTATTTTATAATTAAAAATAAGATTTTCCTGATACCAATCCGTTATACCCTATAGAACGAAGATAAAGATATTGTGTCCAAGCTGAAGAATTAGAAGAGAACAGCAACAAAAGTGACGAAGAAATGCGAAATGTATAATGACCTTCAGTCGCGCTGCTGCCGGCGTCGACGTCAACGGCAACGTCAACAGTGGGGCCATGGGCGGGGGCGAGGCTGTTGTGAGTTTTGGGGGGAGGGGGTCAAGACACAACACGACTTAATTTCTGGTATTCAGGGACATACATAATTCTACAGCTCTCTTTCTCCTTTCCCAATTCCCGCCTACGCACAAACATTGTAAACAAGTGAAATTGCTTCCTAGCTGTGAATTTGCTTTTAAACTCAAGTCCACTGAGAAAAAAATATTTCAGTAAAAGCACAATTTATAAGATAAATATTATACTTATGTGTACGTATATTTTACATATAAATACTAAGAACAATAACCTGTTGTCAAAAAAAATGTTACACTAAAATAAGAGATTTATTTATTCCTACCAAATTAATAATATTAATTTTAATATAATACAATATCTATCAGTGTACACGAATAAAATCTGCCTGTGCGCTTGCTCTCTCTTAGTTGTTCTCTCGCCCTCTCTTTGAGAGAGATTATATTGCCTGCCTGCCGCTCTCTGTGTTCTCCTGTGCAAACAAGTGTTTGTTTGCGGCGCCGCCGTCGACGTCGGCAGATTTAGCAGCGGCAGCGGTCGAGCCACCCCCACTAAGCACCACCCCATCCCTACCATCACCACCAGAGAATAATACCCACACCCTGCGCGCCCTGTCGAACTTTCTTATTTGATTACTCGCAAAAAAAGAAAAGAGTCTCGCTCTCTGTCAAATTGTGACAAACGAATTTGTACTAATTAGCATTTCTCATGCGGCCTTCACAGTGGGTCGCATCGATTAAAATGTGCCCTGCATATGATGAGTTTGCATTTTATTTCGGCGCATTAACAGTGCGGGGAGATTAAATAATGGCACACATTACGCATTGATTGACCAAATAAAGTTAATCAACAGTGGTATCATTATTAAAGGTTACAGTCCGCAAATTCTAGGATGATATTTGAGAATTTTGAAATTCATGCAGGCCTGTGACTAATTCCCAATTAGATTGGAGCGAACAGTTGGTTTATATAAAATACTCTACAGTTAACTTAGGTTGTATTATTATTTATTATTTTATTATTATTTATACATACATACATACAAATTTTGAGGCTGACTTGTTTATTTGCCGGAACTTAAAAGATTTCTAAAAATAAACGCTAGATTTATAAATTTATTGATCAATTAAACAAATATTAAATATTTTATATTCTATCAAAAATTAACAGTCATGATGATTTTCCGAACCATAACTACCGCTTGATAAGATTACCAATTTTAAAAATAAGCCCTAGAATAAAATCCATTTAGTACATATTTTTAATAATTTCAATAAATTTTTCTGAAATCCCAATCGTCGCAATACGCTCCTTGCATTCCACAGTGCGCGCCAAGAAGTAACGGAACAACAAAATTCGCCCAAGAACGCAAAACTAATACAGAAAGCGCAACAGAGAGGGCAAGACAATGGCTTAGCAAATGAAAGCAGAAAAGGGGGGTGGGGAGGAGAACGAGAAGAAGGAAAAGAGGAAAAAGTTCGCACGTGAAAAGAGAACTTGCGCACGAGAGGAAAACAACAAGAATAAAAACAAAGGCAAAAAGCACGCCGCCCAAAACGCATTGCACTTTGACAGAGGCTGCGGCAGAAGCGCGGTGACTTTGGCAGAGCAGCGGCAGCAGGAAAAGCAGCACGCCAAGCAGCAAAGAAAGCAGCATGCCAAAAACAAGAGCACAGAGGGAGAGAGTCAAGAAAGAACAGGCCATTAAGAAAGGAATTTGAAAACCAAAAAATAACTATAACTATAAATAAATAGCAATTTTAATAAAACTAATTAAATTCTAATTTTAAATTATTTTTCAAAACTGAAATGCCTTAAATTAAAATTATTTCCCTATATGTTTAATAATTATGTATATTAAATCTGCCCCCAAACTATATTTTAAAATCTTATTTCTTATTTAATATTAATCTTTCAACTACTTATTATTCTCCGTGCACAAATGCAATCCGCCTGCAAGGCAAAAGAAAAAAAAAAAAAAACAAAAAAGAAAACAAATATATAGTACAACTACAGCTAGAAATACAACTCAAGGCAATCCATTTGGGCAGCACGGCAGCAGAGCGTGGGCAGCGACGCCGGCTGAAGACGGAAATACCAAGCGAACGATGACGAACGTAAAAACTACGCACCAAGCACAAAAACAACACTAAAACACGCCACGAAAAACAAACAAACAACAAGCAGCAGCAGCAGCAGTCGCCAGGAATACGGGTGTACGGGTGGGAGGGGTACTACGGCGACTGCGGGTGAGAGCGAGAAAGCGAGAGCAAAGCACCTGCCCCTACTGTACCCGCCCCCCACTTCGCTAACGAGCAAACAAAACTAAACAAAAATAAATAGAAACCGAAACAGAAACAGAAGGAAAGCAACGATATAGAAAAGCAGGAAATATTTTGAACTTTGAGTCAAGTGGAGAAAAGATATATGTATCTTTGAAATACTTATGTATGTACATACATATGTACATATGTATGTATTCATACTATGAATGTATGAGACTCATGTTATTCAGAATAAAAAATACGCACAAAAATCTAGATCTTTCATGTATAAACATGTACAAAACATTATTAAATATTGGAAATTAAAAATGTCTCCTTCCCTTTTTCAGAGTTTAAATATCCTATTTTAAGGACACTTTATTAAGAATTGCAAACGCAGTAATTATTGTAAAATTCTTGACTTTATTTTATTTGCCAGCCGTGAATGAACCTGTCTTTCCCTATCAGAGATCAGTTTCTTTCTTTTTTTGTTTTTGCCTTAGGAATTTTACTACGACGTAGTACAAATATCGTTTCGGTTTCATTTTTGGCGCGAAGCTGCTTTTTATTATTATTGTTTTTTGTTTTTTCGGCGTTTTTTCGCCTTTTGTGACGACCTCCGTTCGTTCAACTCAGTTTTTGCGCCTGAACCGCTCCTGTCTACTTGTTTGTTTAATTTTTGCCATTTCTGCTTCACATTTTATTTGTTTGTTTGACTCGGCTGCTCGTGTGTGTGTTGGTGTGTGTGTCGGACCAAGAAGCGGTCTCCCCCTCTCTGTCTCTCTTTCCCTCTCTCTCGCACTCCTTCTCTACATCCCCCTTCTCCATCAATTCAATTCAGTTTTTTGTTGTTGCAGCCGTGTTTCTTTTTCTCTTTATCAAAACAACTGCGCTGTCGACGCCGGCACCGCAGTCAGCCTTCATACAGCAGAGGTCGCCAAAGATGCCAGTAAAATAGGAATAAAAAAGAAATCAGGGAATTTTAATCTGATTGTTATTTAATAAAAAAGTCTCGTATATAAGAAAAAGTATTTACTTGAAAATTTTTTAAATTTACAAAATTATATCCACAAATTACTGAAAAAATATTCGGTTGTGTTAAGGTAACATTTTTAAAATTATTTTTGGTAGAACGTTTTAATTAATTTATTTATTTCGACTGCATTGTATTTACCTACTTTTAATGAAGAAATAAACTAAAGAAATCAAATCTTTCAACAAGAAGTGCAACCATTCTAAGAAACGTCTCGAATCCTAGTTCTAGTACTTTGACCGCCACTGTGCGTCTGCTTTTGTTTTTTGTTTTTGGCGCGCACTCTCTCTCTCAATCTCACCAACTCTGCTGCCTCCCGCTTCGCGCTTCCCTGGTAACCCACCTCACCGCCCCCTCCGACTAGCGCGCTCCTTTGTTGTTGCTTTAAGCATGACAAAGCACCGTAGAATTTCACAACAGGCCAAAGAGAACTTCATTACGATGTTCGTTTTGTTTTTCCACGAAACAACTGTTTACTCTGCTTCTGCTGCCGTCGTCGCAGTCGCTGTGTGTTGTGCTCATTTCAATGCGCTGCCAGCGCCTCTGCCAGCGACACTGTCGACGTCACAGTCGAGGCACAGTGGGCATTGCGACCAAAATGTGATGATTAAGTCTAGTTCGAACGAAAACATCGATGTAAATGTTTTGAAAATATGTATAACATCGGCATAAAAAAAAAGAAAATTACCCCAAAGAAATGTATGCATCGTTAAATTTTGTGCTAAATGAAAAATTCTTAATTATATATGTAACTGTATTTACATATGTAGGTATGTGTAACAAATGTAAACAATAAGCTTCTTCAGTATTCTTTTAGATATTATTATTTTGTGTTATATACAGGTAATAAAGGTAACCCATGTTTTGTCAAACGATGTTAACAAAAACATCGAAACACAAAAACATCGATGCTCGATGCATCACTACACTTAATTTTATTGGGGACTTTTGGGAACACACCCCACTGTGCGACGTCGTGCTGCCTCAGTCGCAGTCGGTGCGTTTACAAATCGATGCCAATAGGTTTGTCAGTGTTTGTCGGGAAACAGACGCAGACGCTAGCAGACGGTGCTTGCGAGCGGTTGTAATACTACGAATAACGGTGAAGCTATAGTACCAATTGCGCGCGTAACGGAATACGGAGCAGTGTGTAAAAGCGCAACAGCGCCTCCGAAATAGCGGTAAATAGTTTTGTGAGTGTGTGTGTGTGGGAGAGAGAGAGAGAGACAGCGGGACAAGCGATGTTTGTTTTGGCCACATCCTCCTTTTATTCCCTTCGCTACCTCATTGTTTGTTTAACAAATAACGGAACTGCGAATGTCAGAAACAAAATGATATCTGAAATCCACGGCAACAGAACGGAACCAAAATGAAGATAAAAACTGAACAAAGTGGATTTTGATTGAAATAAATCTGTAAAATGAGGTAAAATTTTGAATAAAATAAAAATGAAACTACAAATTAAATTTCTTTGGAAATGAATAAAACATTCGAAAGGATAATACAAAAATTAAAAGTGTTCAAATTAATAAATTCGTTGTGAATGTGAATTTAAGAATAACAAGATTTTAAATATTATAAATAAAAAGGACTATAAATCATGTGCTGAAGAAATGCAAATAAATAATATAAATGTGGAATAAATAAGATACATGTTTTTGACGTGTGAAAAAATATAAGTACGTACTGCAAAAAACTAACACATATTTAAAAAAAAAAAAAAAAAAATGTTTTGAAACACTCGTGTAAACCTTCAAAAAGTTACGAAAAACCAAATATTTCTAATTGTGTAATGAAAACGTTTTCGAAGCAAACAAAAATATTCCACAAATTGTGGTTATTTGGAAAACCACGCATAAACAGAACCACTGCGCAAACAAACAAATATTTCACTAAAAAAGTGTTTTTTACAAATTATTTCAATATCTGCTTTATAGCATGTGTGTGTTAGCGATTGTAAATTGTTTTTTATTTCATGCCCGACGCGCGCGCCTTGAAATGTATTTTTAAGTTTCTGTGCTCAATTTCGTTTTTGGATGTTGTTTACTTTTTGCGTTGTTTAATTTGTTTCGGCCTCTTCTCTGCCTTCGTCTTCTTCTTCTTCATTCAAAAATGACAAAAGGCGAAAACAAACTAAATTGTGGATAACATGGATTTTATGCAAATTCAACGTTTTTTCTGATTCAGACCATTTTATTTTGGCAGCGCTTTTTAACGAATTCAAAATGGTGCCTCGATGTCTGATGAAAGAAGTGTGTAAATTAAATCGGAATATAAAAACCAAGACTGTGGAAATAAAGTGATAATCGAACACCAAACATTATGTTTCACAAATAAAAAGTGTGACCGAGATCTTTTAAAAGGATAAATAAAAAAATAAAAGACAAAATATGGAGATCAAAATTAAAATATTATTGATTTATGTACACATGTAATGTTTTCACAAATAAAGAATTAGCTAAGTTTTATCAAAAATAATATTTAAGGTCATAAAATATTAATTTAATGGTTCAAAAACAAAAAGTGTAACCAAGTCCAATTAAAAGCAAAACGGAAAAATGTGCCCCAAGACAATACATAAATAAAGTTTTCAAACACGCAAAACCAATTTAAAAATAAACTTCCTTTGAAAGCAGCTATCTAAGCAATTTTTCCGTGATTCACATTACAAGACAATAACAAAAATACGTTGACATTTCGAAGTTCCTGATAAAAATCCCAACTCACCTTTACCGGGAATCAAGCAACAACAAATCAAAGCTCCCGGGACATGCAAATGAATATTTAGCGAAAAACAAAAGACCCACAAAATCTATAAACGCAATCAGTAAACACAAAAAAAAAACAGAGAAATAATAGCAAAAAAACAAATAAAAAACCGCAGACTTCCAAGGAAATCCCCCAAAACTGTGCTACTTAAAAATAAAACGAGGCCGATGCATGGGAAAACCAAAAACGTAGCCAAGAAAAAACAAAAACAAAAAACAATTGTTAAAAAATTCCCTATTTCCAAGCAATAACGGAAAATAATTGGAAAAACACCAATATACATGTGTGTGTGTGCGAAAGTGCGTAAAAAAAGCAGCGTGGCGTAAAAAACAAGTTCTAAAAATAGACCAAAATGTGTCGCGTCTAAAAATTGACGCAGAGTGTGGCGCAAACAACAAGAGCAAACAACTAAACACAAAAAACACATACAAGGCAAATAAAACAAGAAAACCACACGCAAAACTGAACTAAAAACAAATTAAGTTTTTTCCCCCAGCTCTCTTTATCTATGGCTCTCCCTCTCTCTCTCTTTCCAACTCTCCTATCCGTGTATGTGTGTGCGTGTGCGCCATGAGTTTACCGTTATGAATCATCTAGCTGTTTGCGCAGCGCCGCAATCTGCGCAAAAAGAAATATTTCTCGAACTTTGTCGCGAGAAGGCAAAAAACGATTACTAAACAATTTATTTCATAAAATTATATGTGTGCTAAATTGTGAGCTAAAATCACAAAAGGCATTTTATGTACAGTTGCGATCAAATTAATAGCTCTAGAAATTCGAATCTCCTAAGCAGTTTACAGTTACGATGCGTTTATTAGTTACAGAGAGTCAGAGGACCATTTCATGTTATGATAAACAAATTTGTTCAAAAATATCATTTAGGTTTTGAACTTTTTTTTTATCCCTTTTAGAAAAGTTGTATAAAATTTATTAACTTTATCGCTAAGTTTGTGTTTTTGGCTACTATTGCCTCGTTCTTCGCTAGATTTCGGTTGGAAAGTCTTTCGTAAGCATTGATTCATCTCAACAAGTGCTTAGTTATTTAGTGCTAATATCTTGACTGCCTTTGTTTAGCGTAAATACGTACGACAAGTGCTAAAACGTAAAGCAAATTGCGCTCGACGCCCGAGCCAGCGACCAGGAAGCGAAAAAATCTACGTTCGACAAAGATTGATGTAAAAGCGAGATGCCGCATAGTACGAGGAGGCTCATGCTACATACGTTGGTGTTGGTGCGAGTGAAAGCGCACGTGTCCCTGGTGTAGATTATGTGTGCTAGTGTGTGTGCGAAATACACTTCCGTCTATTGTGAATGACGAGGCGCGAGCAAGTTGCCTTGTTGCCATCTTTGTTATCGTTTGTTGTTGTTGCCTGCCTTCTGCTTCTGTTTTCTGTTGACTTGTGACATTTACACGCACACGCACACACATACACTTGCACCTTTTCTTGGCAGAATTTTCTCCGCTCGCACAAATTGCGACATTTTCGCTAAACAAAAGTTGCACGTCAAAATGCTAATTCCGATCAGAATCTGCTTTATCATTCACTGCGGGACTTTATTCCAACGTAAAACGTAAACTTTTATTGTCAGTGGCATTTCTAGAATTTTATACGCGGGGGTTTTTATTGCTATTAAATATTTTAATAAATTAAGAAAAAAATAAAGAAAGCACGAAAATTATCAGAGCTATTTTAGAAAGAGAAATTTATCAATATTTTTGTCATAAAAATATTTAGTTTTATATTAGATAAATATTGAAAGTATTTTATAGAAAGTATTTTAAGTCGTGAATTTAATCTGTTTAGGTTTTTCTTCATTTGCGTTACTTTGTTTAAGTATCTATAAAAATATTAAGAAATGAACAGGTTCATTTTAGAAGGAAAAAAGACGAATTTATCGGAAATATCGATTTCTTAACAAATTGAACTATTTTATGAATGTATGTAGATTCATTTCTTTCATTTGCGTTACTATGTTTAAGGTTCTAAAAAATATATCAAAATAATGATCAGGTTCATTATCGATCAAAATTGATCGGAAATATCGATTTCTTAACAAATTAAACTGTTTTATATATGTGTGTAGATAAATTTGAATGTATTTAATACTTTTTCCGGCTGAATTTGCAATTAATTATTTGCATAAAGAATCCAACATCTCTAAAATAACAAAATAATGATCAGTATTTATTACCAATTATTTCGTAAAGATTTCTGTCTTTTTTTTCGATAGATATTGGATATATTTGATAGGATTTTGTGTACATAATCTCCGTTGCGAATCCAAAAACCCCCCTGGATCCGCCACTGTAAAATGGCTTTAGAACACCCATCATATAGTGCCACTGACCTAGGCAGACGATGACGTGTTCTGTAACTGATTATACAAAAATAAAAAAAAACTGCTGTGGATTTATAACAGGGAATCGCTGAATGGAAAATAAACTAGTATCGATTGTTTTTACTGTTTGTCAAGATTACAAATGTCGATCATTTAAAGTTCAATATAATGTGGCGAAGGGGCATTTAGATCGTTTAAAAACAACGCAATATATATCGGTTTCGGGTTTTTCCTTAAGTAGTTATTGGGTGACATTTATAGTAAAACGATAAATGAAGAAGCTACGTCACGGCAAACGTTCGTTCGTTCGTGTATTTCATAATTTTGCGTCACATCATGGTTCAGATAAAATTTTGTGGTGTAATCTGTACCCTTGGAGACGTACTGTGATAGTCTAATATAGCCAGATAAGCTTGAGGTTGGCGTTTAATTTTTTTAGGAAGTGGATTTTAATCAAACAAAGCTATATAAGGCAAAAGGCTAGAAGGTGGTGCTTAGATTCCATTCATTGTGAAATGAGACGAAGGATAGATTAGATATTGTTTTTAATGTTGTGAGGAATATTCTTCCAAAACTATATGTGGTATAAGCTCTGCAGGAATCATCCAAGGGGGGGTTTTAACGCAAATTTTGGAATATAATATCGAAATAAGTTGTTTTTTCAATGTTCATTGCTGCCCATATTAAATTTTGCCAATTAAGTAAGAATTATCAAGTTATTTGCACTTTTAAATTAAAAGTGCTGTATTGCTAATAAAAATGTATGTAAAAACTACTAGCTACAAGTAGCTTTCTAATTTTTCATTAGAAAAACATTTAAAATTAATAAATATTTACCTCCTTCATTTACAAATCAATTACAAAAAACTCTCCAACTCAAATGTTAGAATGTTCAATTATTTAGTTTAGTTTCCCTTCCGTACTGGAAATTCCTGCTAAACGTTTACATAAAATGTCATTTGAAATTTCGCAATAGACATTCAGTTTATCAATTAGATGTCAAATCAAATAAAAATCCCAGCAATTAACAAGTCCCCCCGACAACTGCCACCGGACAGAGGCCTATTTCAGTTGCTGCCTCTGCCCCCCTATTGATGATCGGTTTCAACCTCTGGGTTTTTGGCCATGATTAGTTGTTGGCTTCAAAATTTCCCATTTCTGATTAACACCTCACTGTGCACAAATATAAGTTAACTGAGAAATAAAATAATGTCCAATGGCGAGCGATCGGACTCGATTTGGCAGCAAACAACAGTTCGCTGAAAATGTTTCTCTGTTTCGAGTGGTGAATGAGTGAATGAGTGTGTTGTGAATGACTCACATTATCACACAACGACGGATTGTGTTTGGTGTGCGGGAAAAAACCCTGCGACTGAGTAAACAGAACGATAAAATACCCCGGGAATTAAATGAAGTCAAACTTGTTTTCCTAGATTTTATATTGTATTCACATCGTCGTTACATTACACATTTCCTTCAACGGAAAGTTTGATTCACATTTTTTAGGGATTTAGTAAATGAGGGTATATCATATAAAAAGTGGGGTGTAAATGATAATTGATTAAAAGTATTCAAAATAGAAAATGTTTAAACATTGTAATACAAAAAAAATTAGTTTAACTTATTTTCCTAGATTTTAAATTATTTTATATTGTACATTAGCAATATCCCCACATCTAATCCGCTCGAATTTATTTCAATTTCACTTTATAAAGTTTAAAAAAAAGAACAGTTTACTGAACGTGTCAGTGTGACCGCATTTCCTGGTTTTATTTAACTATTTGGTCGCACTGGCTCCTGAACGAAAGAAAGCGCAATTTCGTTCGTTTTCTGCTTTTAAAAAATATATGTCAGTACCTAGCTTAATGGAATTATTGAAAATCTACCGAATCCTCTAATTATTTCGATCAAAATTGAAAGTCAAAAACTAGATTCTATTCTAACAAAAAAGTTACATTAAAAAAATTATATATTAAAATTAAAATTATAAAAAGGTTTACGTAATTGGTTAAATAAGTTGTATACCAAATTTCAAAACGATTGGTTCTTTAGATTTTGAGTTCTCGTTTTTCAGAATGTCACTTTTCAAAACACCAAACTACCTCCGTTCAACTGCCCATAACTTGGTACATTTTTCTAAGATTGATGTTCAACTTTGGCACAATATTCTGGAAAAATGGTTTATTTATAATAATAAACAAATACGAAAAACAAATTACGAAAAAGGAATAAAGACCTTACTCTTTCTTAAGCGTAAATTCTTTCCAAATGATGTTTTGGTCTTCTTACCCTAATCTCTTCTTTCTTCTTATTAACTTTATAATATTATTATTATATAAACTACTTAGATTATAAATTAATGAATTTTGTAACTAAAACTTCTTACTTATTCCTAAAATGTTCTCTTATTTTTTTGCAGTAAATGAAAAGTAGTACACGCAGTGCTCAATGAATGAGAATGAGACCCAGTCGACAGGACCCAAGAAGACGATGTTGATTGAGTGCATTTCGCGTGACATTCCCTGAAAGATTCTTCAGAAGCGCCTAGATTTAAAATACAAAAAAAGAAAAGGCTATTAAAGCTAATATAGTGTATAGGAGGCAGCAGCATCCACAAATGAACTTCAATCCGGCCAGCGTTGTAGCCGCCGCAGCAGCAGCCGCCCACCAGCATCCCACAGCCCACCATCATCATCATCATCATCCTTATTTAAGCCACCATCAGCCACTGCAGCCACAGCAGCAGCACCACTCCCAGCCGCAGCAGCAGCAACAGCAGCCACAGCAACTGCTGATACCACTGCCCGGCGGTGCTGGAGGAGGCGGAAGCATCCCAGCGGGCGGTGGGGGTGGTGGTGACACATCGCCCAAGATCATGGAGTGGACCAACGACGATGCCCTGGAACTGATCGAACAGTATCGCTGCCACACCGAACTATGGAATCGTGCCGACCCGAAGTACAAGGATAAGCTATGTCGATTCCGAGCCTGGTCCGAGATCGCCGAGCGTTTCGGTTGCAGCAAGGCGGAGGTGGAGCGGAAGATGAACGTGCTCCTCACCCAATACAGGCGGGAGAAGCACAAGATGTTCGTGAAGATCTATCAGGGCATTCAGCCCAATCCGTCCAAATGGTATGCCTTTAAGCGATTCGATTTCATGGAAGCTGGCGGCGGAAGTCTCAGTGGCGGTGGCGGTGGAGGAGGTGTGCCAGGTGTTAATACCTCCGGAGGCAGTAATCTGGTGCCCAATCCTGTCGCCTCATCGGCGGCAGCCGCTGCCGCCGCACATAATGGGTTAAACGGCCTTGCAGCAGCTGCTGTGGCAGCAGCGGCCTACGAAAGTGGCACCATTGCGGCGGCGGGAAACGGAGGTGCACCGACTGTGGGTGGCGGAGGTGGTGGTGGCTCCGGATCACAGCCCGCCATGCAGCACAGACGCATCAAGACCAAAGAGATGAAATATTTTGGAACGGTGAGTAATGTTTGTGGGGTTTTAAACTGGAAAGGGAAATTGGGAAATTATGTGTACTTTGTAAATGTTTTGTTTTTTAAATCCTTAAATTCATATTTAATTTGTAGATATTTGATTTTTAGAATGATTTTTATATAAAACATTTATATTTATTATAAATTATTATTATTTTCTAATATGCGGAAAAGGTCTCCGCTCTTTTTCTCTCCCTCTCTTATTATAAATATAAAATGATTGCACGGCTGGAACGGCAGAAAACTTTTATTTATAATTTCAATTTAAACTCTAAAATATGTATATTTTCTAATATGCGGCAAAAGTAAAATGTTGAAAATTTATATTTAATTGTAATTTACCGTGTTTTTTAAACCATTTTTTTTTTATATCAGGTACGGTTAAAGTCTCCTCTTCCACAAATCAAACAATCAATTCTTTACAACAAAATATACAAAAGGTTATTAACTTAATCAAAAAGTCATCAAATTAACCAGAATCGATAACAAAAAATTAACCAGAATCGATAACAAACAATTATTTTGCCAGATATATGACAACGAATCATTCATGAAATATTTTTATTTCATTGAGTGAAAAATCTTATCTTTTGGTGGCCTAATCAAAGTCCAAATCGGGAAATGATGAAAAATAAAAAAGAATTAAAACATAGCCTTAACCCTAGGAGGTCAATAAAGGGGAATTTCACTGATTACATAGCTTATTTATAAAAATGCAATATACAAATAAAAATGATTTACTTAATATTCAAACTAAAAAAAACTCCAAATTCTAAAGAAAAAATGTTTTGATTCGTTTTTGTTTAAGATTAAATTTAGTTCTAAAGAAAACCGTGTAACACGTGTGCCTGATTTTTTGCTTAGCAACCAAAAAGTTCATTTTTTATTTTGATTGAATTTATTTCGCCTCTTATCAATCGAAATTTTTGACAGGCAAGTGAGGAATAAAAAACTCTTCTAGTGTTAATTTCAATCAAAACAACTTCTCGCATTAACTGTGAAATCAGAGTGTTGTTAGGGGGGAGAGTTGTTAGTTACTGAAAGGAGAGAGTGCGCCTGCGCCAAAGAGAGCGGGAGCATTGGAGAGCAAGAGAAACAGCGGAAAAACATGTGCGCAAGTGACTTGCTGTTTTTGCACCAGAGCGCCAAGCTCCACACTCTCGCTCTCTCGCCCAACAGCCGCTATCTCTCTCTCTCTGGCATTCGTGTGTGCTTGCTTGTGTGCTTTTTTGTTGTTGACGATCAAAACAGAATTAAAATTTTACGCATAAATTTTTCTTAGAAATGCGCAATGGTGTGTGTGAGGCATTGGCCCCAACCTCCCCCCTCCCACAATTCCCCTCTCTCTCGCTCTCTTTTCCGCGCACTGTCTGTCTGCGTGTGTTGTTGGAATGTTTTTTTTTTTGTTTTTATTTGCGTTGTCGCGCCAGGCAAGCAAAGTGTACGAATGGGAGGTAGAGAGATGTGTGTTGGGGGGGCCCTGACATTTCGTCGCCGCTCTTCTTCTTCGTCTTCTTCTTGCCGTTGGTGTGTGTGTTATTGTTACTTGTTGTTTCTGTTGCTTTTTTTTGTTGTTTATGCCGCTCTCTGTATGATGAAATGTTTGTTTTGCACGGCGAAATGTGTTGGCGACTGCGACGTCGACAGCAGCAGCGACGCTTGCTACACTTGCTACAGCGATTTTTATTTTTTTTTTCTTGCATTAGGTTTATTTCGTACCGTTTGTTATTTGAAACACACTTATTGAAAGGGTATCGTTAATTAAGGAGTGTTCTACTTAAGAATTTTTTAAAAATCGATTTTTTGTATTTCTAAATAATAGAAGATCTGAGGAATATTCCATATAAAGGGTTTTGTAAAATTCGCATTCCTTCATGGGTAAACGAAGCCCCCATACGTTTCGTGCATTTCTGCCATCTTTAAACGCGTTTTCCCGCAAATCGTAAAACTTTCTGGTATCACTTCTACCAGTATTTTTCATCGAATTGCATTTTTTGCCCATTTTTTAATCAAAAAATTCTCTATGCTTTTCCGAGTACGATTTTAAAAAATTTTTTTGATTAATTTTTACACCCTCCAACAGGTGGAAAACCATGGTTGAAAATTACAATTTTGATGACCCCATATAAACAACGAATGAATCGCTATATACACTTACAATTTCCCAAAATTTTAAGTTAAAAGATGTACAAAAGTAATACAAAAAAAAGTATCTCATTATTTTATACAGTTATCTCACAATTAATTTCTGAAAATAGGCTGAAATTTCGGACTAGTGAGTTGAAGACCCCCTTAATTGCAAAATTCAAAAGGACCTAAGTATCGGGGTCTACTAAAGCTAAAGCTAATAATGTTGATAATCAGATATAAAAGAGTAATCTAAATTATTTAACATTTTTAATTTCCAATATAACAAATTTCTTTAATTATCCTCCTTAATCTCAAGTACAACTAAACTCGCTTGAATTAATTAAAAACTCTACCTTCATGTGCTTGTGTCTCTCTTTAACGAATAATTAATTTAACTAACTACTAGTAGCTTTTGAGTCTTGAAAATTTTGCTAGAGACGAAAGGAGGAGGTCCTTGTTTTTATTGTTGCTGTAGTGACGTTTTTGTTTTGTGGTTACCACCCAGTGGATTCTTTCCCGTCCCTCCCCCCTAGTGCTCTGTGGCGGCGGCTCTCGTTGGGGGCCGTCCTTGTCCGGGCGTGATTCGTTCTTCGTTGGAAGCTTTTGTTTTTACTTGGCGCTCTGTTGTTTGTCAGACTTATCAAAACAAAATGCCAGGAGTTGGCTGTAGTTGTTGTTGCTGGGGCTCTGCTCCTTGTGCTTCTTCTTCTAGCCTGTTTTCGTTCACTTTTTGCTGCTGCTGTTTTTCTGGAAAACAAATGAAAATTTTTACCAAGGAAAAGAGAATATAAAACTTGGCGCCTGGACTTTTTGTGGGTGTTTTTTTTTTCCTTCCCCTCGACAGTGTTAGAGTGGGTGGTATTTGGGGGCGTGGCCCCGGCTAAATGCATGCAACTTGTTTGTCCAAGTCATGTCACCTTTGGTTTCCAGTTTTGTGGTTCCCATAAGGCTTTTTGACATTTATGGCCATCCAAATAGTGACAGGCACAGACAAGAAACCAAAACAAGAAGTTTAAAAAATTAAGCGGCTTAAAATAATAACTAATAGCATTTTGCAATCATTAATATTATTATTATTATTATTATTAAAGAACCTTATCTGTTATTTATTTAATTCTTTCACGTCTGTTCGTTTGGCACTTCCTCGAGAGAGTCATCGATGACAATCTATCAAGTTACTTCCTTACCGATAGTTACAGTGTTACCTTAACTCTAACTTATTTTATTTACAATATTTACAGGATTAATATTTAATCTTGGAATAGATTTGAACTTAATTTTTTAATCTTGCAACTTGTTGCTTTTAACTAATGCTTTATAGCTAAGTAATTTATATTTATTGCATTTTAATCGTCTACTTTATTATCACTTTTACTTATCAAAATGACTAATACTTGCTGATACCTTAATTACCAATCGATTTATTTCCGATTACGTTAAGGTGAAAAGTTATATTTCAAGACAAAATGGAATCAAATAAGATTTAGTATACAAATGTTTTCAGTACACAAATGTTTTAAGCAAACTCTTAATTCATTAGTTTTTTGGATAGTTTTTGAAGTTATTTGGGTCAGAAGCTTTGGTTAAATAAAGATACAACAAAAACTGTTGTTAGAATCCTTTTTATTGATTATGAAGTTAGAATTTTATTTATAAATTAACTCAATTTAAATTGATTAACCGCTTCTAATGCCAAGGATTTATTTCCGCTCGGTTGCAAGAAGGTAATATCGGTTCTGACCAGACAGCTGGTTTTTTTCCCCTTTTCCCCACTTATTTCCTTTAATTTTCTCAGTTTTTCTTTTTTTTTTTGTTTTGTTTTGGCTTTAGTCTCGTGTTGTAGTATTATTATTTTCTTTCTGTTCCTGCGTCATTATTATTTGCGTGTGCAGGCACCAGCAACGACGCCCACGCCCCCTTTTTAGACGCCGCCCACCAACGGATTTACCACCCGCTCTCCCCCGTTTTCCCCCACGCCACCTAAAGCACGCCCACTTACAGCCCACTACCCACCCCCTTATTGTTTTGTGTATTTTTGTTCATATTTTGCAATTGTTTTTCCTTCTGCAGTATTTTCCTCAAGTGAACAACAAGAAACCAACTAAAACAATAAGAAGAAAACAATATTGTTGTTGTTGTTGTTTGGGTTTGTTGTCCCGCAATGTTGTGGCTAAGCTAGCTAGACTCACGCACTGCGGCCCATCCGAACACCCACCACCCACCACCGCCTCCCTCTTAACAACCCACGCAACCTTTAACACTTGAAAAAATTATTTGTTTTAAAAAATCTATGAAAAAAGTACAGTTTGAACATGCTTAAACATGCTTTAAACATGCTTTAAACATGCTTTGAACGTGCTATATTAAACAATAGTTTGTACAATTTTATTTTAAACATTTTCTTATTTTGGTATATTTTAGATTAGGACATTAAAACCATAACAATAGCATAACAACAATAACAACCCCCAAACCACTCTGATAATACCCTTTGATGATCTCTAAAAAACGATCCTTTTTGAAAATCGAAACAAGAATCTTTCCATAGCATAACGTTGCACTTACTTGAGAGTAAACAAAATTGTTTTAAAAATAACTTGATCAAAAAACAATTTTCAAGTAAATTGTGTAAAAATAGTTTTTCTTTTAGTGCAAATTTTCACTTGTTTGTGTTCTGTATTGTTGCTGCCTGCTGCTTGAGCGGAGCAACAGTAGCAGAGTATCAGGGCCTGTTTGTTGTTGTTTTGTTTTCTCCTTGCATTGCCTATAACCCTACCATTTTCCCTCGGCCTCCCTTTTCCAACCAACCAACCCCACACCCATCCCCCTGGTGGGGTGGTGGGAGGAATGAAAAGTGCAAGGCAAATAAGCAGCAAAACTGCAACAGCGAAGCCGGCAGCGAAGTCGGCGTTTGTTTTTGTTTACTCATTCATTGCAAAGTTGTTTAGAGCCAAGCGCGCAGCGTATGGTTTTTCCTACTCCCCCCCCCTATTTTTTTTGTTTTTGCTATGATGATAATGATGATAGCGATGATAGGGTTTCTTGGGGGTGGTGGGTTGGAAAAGAGTGAGGATTTTTGGGGAGGGGGCGGCGCACGTTGCCCCAAAAAGGAGTTTGCTAAAACTTATGCAAGAATTTTTGAATTTCTGGGCAAGCATACGGAAACTTGAATAGGGTGGAGATTGGTTTCCAAGGATATGTATAAGCAAGTTAAATTGAAAAAGGAATAGTTCATTAAAGGAAATGAAAATAGTCGGAGAAGGAGATTGAATATTTTGTTTTAAATATTTTCCTGATTAGGATTTCGTTATTATTAAAGTTTTAAATATACAATTTTATTTTTATCAGAAAAGTATGGCATTTTCATTCAATTAGCATTATTAGTATTTAACAGTATTATCAGTATTTAACAGTTTTATCAGTATTTAACAGCATTATCAGTACCATGGTGGAATTATACAAGGTGAGGACAAGGCTCTCTCGTAGGGTAACACGAAAAGGGAA
>JAEIHY010017765.1:0-39657 GCA_018904565.1 Drosophila tsacasi | reverse complement strand
CTCTATTTATAGGTGTGAGAAATGGAGAAATAGAGAGATTGATCGAGAGAGAGAGAGAGAGAGATAGAAAGATGGAGGCAGAGAGAGTTAGAGACAGAAACGTAGAGTGATTCAGAGAGTCATGAGTGAGACATGAGTGAGTGATAAATAGAGCTAGAGCTTGCGAGAGATAGTGAGATATAGAGAAATTGACAGAGAAAGGTAGAAAGTCAGAGAAATAGGTAGATACATGGTAGAATGAGACAAGGTATGGCCAAGCGCCTATAGCACTCTCTCGTTGTTACTCTAAAATTCAGTCGCTCTCAAGAAAGAAACAGAGAGTCACAGAGAGATGGAAACAAATATAGAGAGATGTAGGGAGATATGGATCCACAGAGAGAGAGAGACAGGGACAGAGACATTCGTATGGAAATAACACCTCAATTTTCAGAATGAAATATATTTGCTATTATTAATCATTTTTGTAAAAATTTGTATATTTATTTTAAATTAAATACAACTTTCAATTATCTTCCTGCAATGAGAGCATTATTGATGATCTGCGTTATTTGCTCGCAAGCTCTACCTACATTTCTGTATTTACCTCTCTCTCTCTCATGTCTCTATAATTCTCTCTACTTTTCTATCTCTTTTACTATCTAATTATCTCTCCCTCAGTCTGTCTATCTCCCTCTCTCCTATTTCCCTCTCTTTCTCTCTCTCTCTAATTTTCTCCCTTTCGCGCTCGTTTTTCCTCTCCATCTCTTTCTAACTCTCACTCTCGATCGACCTCTCTCTGTACATCTCTGCATCTCTCACTCCAATAAAAAGAGGCTTCTCGCCGCAGCAGCCTCAGTCTCTGCGAGTCAACTTTTTCTAAATCTTGCCCTCTTTCTCCCTCTCCCTCTATATCTCTCTCGATCTATCTCAATCTCTATCCATCTCACACACCTATAAATAGAGGCACCTCGCAGCAGCAGCCTCAGTCTGTCTCCGGTTTCCCACCCGTTCGCCTCAATGTTAATTATGTGTTAATAATCGCGCGTTAAAAAGTGTGTAAATAACTGCGTGAAGAACCAGTTTGAAAATTGATATAGCTAAGCAGGCAACTCTACCTCCAGTGCGCTGTTCTTCGTCTTGACAAAAAATATCGTCCAAATTCAAATAAAATTATCGCAATTTCGATATTTGAGCAAAAAAATCGTGATATAAATATATCATCTTTAAAAAATATCGATATATTGATATTTTGATATATTATCAACAACCCTAGATTCCACCGAGATTCCAGCCGGAGCAGCAGCATCCCGGTCAGATGGCCAAAAAGGATCAGGATGTCGTCGACCAGGAGTTGCCCCCACCCCCGGCCAAGAACAAGCCGGCGCTGCCCGAGGGATTCCGGCAGCTAAACACACAGGTGGCCGGCCACAATTTCGAGTCCAGCAACGCTGAGGCCATTGGACTCCTGCAAGACTACACGGGCGGCTGCGTTCTGAAGCCCCTGGGGAAGCCGGAGTGCGGCGAAAGAGAGCTGAGATTCTATGAATCACTCGCCGAGGCAGGTGCTTTAGGTGATAATGACCTTGCCCTGCTCCGCGGTCACGTCCCCCGATTTTACGGCCCCCTGAAACTGGTTGTGAATCAGCGCGAACGCACGTTCCTTCGACTGGAAGACCTCACGCGCGATATGCTCCAGCCGTGCGTCATGGACGTGAAGGTGGGTAAACGAACCTGGGATCCGGCAGCCTCCCCCCACAAGCGGCAAGTGGAGGAGACCAAGTATGTGCAGTGCAAGCAGGCTCTGGGACTGTGCCTGCCCGGCTTTCAGGTGTATCTCCCAGTGGATGCGGATCATGAGAAAGCCGAGAAAGCCTCAATCCTGCGGCGGGGCAGGGACTACGGCAAGAGCCTGAGCGTGGAGGGTTTCAAGGAGACCATGGCGCTGTTCTTCAATGCCAGCACAAGCCATTCCAAGGCCCGGAGAGCGGCCAAGGAGTTGTTGCTCCAGGAAGTGCTCCGTCAGCTGGAGGACATCCTCAACTGGTTCCACAGACAGCGGGTTTACCACTTCTACGCTAGCTCCTTGCTCATCTGCTACGATTACTCGAGGCTGACAAGCCAGCCACTGATCAATGGTCACCGCCATCATGGGAAGCCGGACGAGGACGCTGATCCCTCCTCCCCCTCGACTTGGGTGCGTGTCCGTATGATTGACTTTGCTCACGTCTATCCAGCGGAACAGGCTCTGCCCGACGAGAACTACATGTTCGGCCTGCGGAGCCTGATAGAGGTGGTCCAAGCATTACTCCGTCGATGATGGCAGCGGCAGAGACCAGGAAGAAGTTCCCATCTCATGGCAATGAGACACACTCACACTTTTGTATTATTGTAAGCCAAAAGATTAAGTCCACAGTATAGGCAAGCAAAGCGACTCTAAACTTAGAATAAAACCCGGTTTTGTACAATCTGTGTTATATAGTTGGGTTTTTCTGGGAGTTGAAATTGATTTAAGAAAACTTTCCTTAAATTGTATATGGAATAAGCTTCAAAAAGCGTAAGGAGTAACGAATTTGTGATATTTTGATTTTTTATGGTAATTCAAAGGTAAATTATGAGCATTACGTATCTTGAACCTTATGAGGTCATTGATTACATGCTGTAAGTCATTGGTTTTTAAAGGAAATGAATTCAGTAATAAGCTAAAAATAAAAAAACAATAAGAATGCAGTAGTTGAAAGGCTTAGTTATTAGTAATAACTTATTACTTGCGAATTTCCGGTGAATATATCCCTATCTATAAATCTAGTTCTAGGAATATCTTGCAAAAGTTGTCACTATCTTTTAAAGTAAATACTACAAAAGGGAGCACCATAAATATTTACACTTAGTAATCTTCTATCTAATCTACAGCCAGATAAGGAATTGCAAAAGATGATAAATGATAAATAGATTAAGAAACGTAAGTTTTCATAATCTAACTCGAGAGTTTCTTCAGAGTTCCTTGGTTTCTCAGGAGATCATGAAATTACCTTAGCTTTATTTGGACTAAGGATTGCAAGAACAAAACCATATAACTTTTACTTTTATGGGTAACTCTCTGATGTCGCACGCGACACTTGTACGCATTCAAACTAAGAAAGAACATGTACCAAGATTTTGTTAATTTAAAAAAAATGTAAACTTATAGCTCTTGGTTAGCACTATAATTAATGTTAACGTCAATTTTGGACAATTGTTCGTTTTCAAGATAATTACAAAAATGTAAGATATTCGCACGCGACACAGACGGAAGTCACATTTTCGCAAACCAGTTAAAGCACTGATTTCAGCGAAACTTGATGAAAGATTTTAAGGCAATTAATTTTAATGTAGTATAAATCAATTCAACTTAATAATGTAATTGAGTTGACTTAAGTAGTTTTTTTTTTAAATTGAATTTTAACAACTGTCGCACGCGGCATTTTCTTCCATCGTACTTTTCGTGATGGTTTTTACTATTTAAGTAAATTAGAGAAGCATAAATATCGTCTCTGTTGACTCTTTGCAATCTCCCAGTGATGATAGAAACCAAAAGTCCCAGCATAGTTCCTCTGCTTTGGAGATTTTTTATCAATACACAACATGATCTTTTTTATGGTTTTTTTAATCAAAATGATGAAAAATTGCGAGTTGCGCAAGTTTGCATTCGAATATTTCAAATTTGTTATAGAATATCATAAGGGCTTTCAAATTTGATACATTGGATCAATATTTATGTTAATAATATTAAATTTAAGGCATTTTTGTGGTTTTTGATGCGGTTAGCCTTTCTGGAGAGTTACCCAACCCTTCCTTTGTTCCCCAAACAAACTCATAAGTTGTTTACTTTTTGGTTTTTATTTCTGTGTCCTAGATATAGATAAGATCTACTCGGTTAAAACTTAAAGCGCATAGTCCAGTTCGTACCGCTCGTATTGGTTCTTGGGATCATTGGTAATGCGCGGATAGCCGGCAATCAGGGCGTCCTGCCCGCCAATGTACAGCGAGTTGTAGATCTTCCAGTAGACATCGCGCACCTTCCGCGCGGGATGGAACAGGCCCTGCAGCGTGTACTGCAGGATCTTGATGGGTCCCAGGGACACCCGTAGACCGTCCACGGAATCCATAAAGGCCTGGACGAGATGGGGCGATGTCTCGAAGATATTCGGCCACACGTAGTTGAGGAGATGCGTCAGGGCGTCCTCGCAGCCAAAGCCATAGACCCCCAGCGACATGTGTTTGATGGCGGAGCAGGCTGTCTGTCTGTGGACCAGATCCCTGTCCATGAGGGCGTCCTCCAGCAGCGGGCACACGGCATAGATATAATCCTTGCCCATCTCGCCGATGTATTCGAAGAGGAAGGAGAGGGACTTGAGGACACCGTTCTGCACGTTCAGCTCGGGCACTCGGTATTCGTTCATTAAAGCGGGGAGCACGGTGAACGGGCGACATGTCTCCGCCACAATGGCAATGGCCACCGTGGTGCACACACGATTCTGGCGCTCCTGGACCTTCAGGTTGTTGAGGAGCGTGGCCAGGACATCGTGGGGGCCGATAGCCTTGGCTATGTAACCAAAGGTGTTGACTGTGGCGCGTCGGATGGCCTTCTTGTGGGCCTTGAGCAGCTCCAGCAGCTCGAAGCAGATGCGCATCCATTCGCGGGCGGACACATACTCCGGACCACGATCCGCTATCCTGCCCACCAGATCGATGCAGTTCTCCTGCACCTTCTCGTGGCGGTTCTTTAGGATGGGCGTCAGTCGGGGCAGCAAGTCCTTGATCGGCGGCGTCATCTTGGTCATGCCAATCACGTTGACAATGGCCTTCAGGGCGCCCAGGATGCTGCCCAGCACTTCGGGATACTCCTCGCCCAGGTACTCGTAGAGCACGACGCCGAGATGACCCATTAGCTTCTCCTCCTGGCAGGTCTTCATCACCACCGCTATCCTGGAGATGAGGTCCGCCGCCTGCTGTCGCACCTTGGCCGATTTGTTGTTCAACCTCCAGAGGATGGTGCCGCAGATCTGTGGAAGGTAGGGTTTCACGCGCTTACCCAGCTGGTTGACGATGGTTCCGAAGCCATTCAGCATCACCACATCCTCGGTGGTCTGCTCCTGGAAGGCGTACAGTATGCCATCGATGAGCTGCTCCTCCAGTCGCGAGTCAATGTCCGCTGCCCCGAGATTTCCCATTATCTTCTCCACCGTTTCCATCACCATCTTCCTGTACTGCTCGTTCTCGTCCTTGAGGTCGTCCACCACGCGATTGATGATCTCCGAGGCGCCCACCTTGTTGGCTATCTCCACAGTGGTGTCCACCAGCTGGCGGTAGTTGCGCCTGTCCAGGGCCATGCGATGGTTCCAGAAGAACTTGAAGAAATGCGGCAGGATCTCCTCCTTGATGTACTGCGGCTCCACGCCGTCGGTGGCGCAGCATTGCTTCACCACCTTGAGCACAATTTTCTTCATTTCCTCGTCCGGCGACTGGAACTCTCGGATCAGGATCAGCATCACCTCGCGCGTGTAGTAGTTGGCGTACTCGGCGTCCATGAGCGGAATCAGGTAGCCAATGGCCTTGAGGAAGGCGGCCAGACCCTTGCCACGATGCGTGCGAATGCCCTTCCACAGGGGCTTCAGCACGGAGTCGAAGGACTCAATGCCGTAGGGTGTGGCTGCCTCGGCCAGGGCAGCGATGGCCAGGGCTGTGATGGTACGCACCTTCTGCTGCTCATCCACCAGGCCGTGCTCGATGATCTCCACGAGGGCCTTGAGATGCGGCAGAATGGCACAGCCCATGAGGATGGCTATCTGCTGCACAATCTTGATGCCCGTGTGCCGTGCCTGCCACGACTTCTTGGACTTGCAAACCGCCTTCAAGAAGGGCAACAGCGAGGGTATTCCCAAGGCGGAGGCCACCACGGCAAAGGCTCTGGCCGTGGTGTTTCTCACGTACTCATCAATGTTGTCTATGTCCGGTCGCATAGTGGAGATCATGGTGGCCAGGCCCGCCGCCTTGGCCAGGTTGGAAATGATCTCTCTTCCTTCAATGCGAGCATAGTGGTCTTCGTCGATCAGCAGGGGTTCTATCACCACCAAAATCTTGTGCACATAGGGACGCACCAGGTCGTCCAGCTTGTAGAGAACCCTGTCAATCACCTTGACCAGCAAATGACGCTCCTGATCCTCCAGCGTCGGCGACATGAGCAGCGGCAGGATTTGATTGAAGAGCGGCCCGGCACCAAACTCCCTGGCCTTGTCCGTGATCTGTCGCAGGGCAGACTTCCTCATCGGCGGCGAACCGTTCTTAATGGTCAGCAGCAGCTTCATGATCTTGCGCTCCTTCAGCTCCTCCGGCGACAGGGCGTCCTCGTTGACATCCACCAGGAGTTTGTCAAAATACTGCGCGTCCTCCGGCTTCATGAAGGGCAGATTCTGTCCCTTGGGCTGATTATCCATAAACTTGGCATTCTTGTCCTCCACTTGGATGAAGAACCCGGCGGGTGTCCCAGCTATGGGAGTGGGCGTCGCCATAAGCTTGCGGCCGGGCGTCCGGAGGGGCACATACCCGGCGGGCGGCGGCAGAATCTTGTAGCCCGGCGGGAACACCTGATCCAGTTCCTCGTCGGTGTAAGGCCTGTTCCTCTCGTCGATTTCCTTCTCCCAGCGATAGGCCTGCAGTTGCTCCGGCGTCATGGCGGCCAGGGCACCCGGCGTGGGCGTGGCCATGGCCATTGCCTTGACTCCGACCGGTGTGCTTCCCCCGGGGGTCATCAGAGGCGTGGCATGGCCTGGCGTGGCATGCGGCGTCATACTCGGCGTCATGCTCGGTGTCATGGCATTGGCGTTTGTGGGCGTTATGGCGGGCGTGGCATTCGAGGGGGTTTCATCCCAGCGCGAGCGACGTTTCGAGGCTCCCGGCGTAGACTCAATGGAGATGCTCTCGCCGCCAGCTCCACCGCCGCCTGTCCGGTCGGGCTTGGGGGTCTCGGCCCAGCCACTGTGTCCCGGAGTTTCCCGTTCTGTTTTTGGAGTCTCGTCCCAACGATTCCGGCGCGACGATTTCTCATGGCCCGGCGTCTCGTGACCCGGGGTCATGGCATGCGCGGGAGTGGCATCCCAGATGCGTGTGCCCAGGCCGGGCGTGGCGCCGGGCGTCTCGCTGCCCTTGTGGCCCGGCGTCTCGTCCCAGCGATGATCTCCAGGGGTTTTCTGAGGGAGAAGATATAAATTAAAAGAACATTTCAAGGAAAATGAAAGCCTGTTAATACTCACATCCTCCCAGGTGGGAGTGGCGGCGCTGCTCGGCGTGGCTGCCACCTTGGCGGGCACAAAGCTATCGCTGACAGTCTGATCCCATCTTCCCCGCTTTCGGGCGCCCTCCTTGGGAGCCGCGGATTCCCCATTTGCCGACGACGACGATGACGCTGAGGAAGATTTTACCAGCGTGCCATCCTTTGTCTTCTCCAGGATCTTTCGCCTCAGCTCCGTCTCCTCGCCCTTCAGCATCTGCTCCCGCATGATGTCCGTGTACGTGCGCGAGCCCACATCCGGCGTCTTGCCGCCCTCGGCAAAGGGATCCGCACGCTCCGGCGAGATGATGATGCGTCGTCGCTTCTGCCGGTACTCATCCTCGCGATCCGCAATCGTGGGACGCCGCCGATCCGCCATGGGATCCACATCTTCCTTGCCCTGGGTGACGTCTTTCAGAACGGAAGTGGGCGCCGTGTAGGTGGTGCGTTTCTGGGGCACGGGGAAGCCATCGTCCTCGTCCTCATCCACCTCCTCCGCGTCGTTGGCCGCTATGGAGGTGTTGTAGCCCTCGTAGCGACCCTTCCCCTTGTTCGCATCGTCGTCGTAGAGATCGCTGTCGAAGAAGCCGCCGCTGTCCAGCAAACCGACGCCAGCTGCCGCCGCCGTGCTCTTGGCCAGCTCCGTCTTCTTCTCCTGGATCACGCTGATCTGTGCCTCGATGTCTGTGTGTGGGGGGAGGAGCAGAAAAATCGCTTCAAGTTAATTGATTTTCAGGCAAACCGGGTAATGGGATTTGGGATAATTATGCACTTCCAGGGGTGGATTTTTGCATCCCGGTAATCCCTGACCCGGTAGTTGGACGTGGGTTGCACTAATTTCACTCACCTTCATGCGTTCGCGGAATATTTTCCATTTTCTAACGAAATTTCACCAAGACGCGTACATGAAAATTCTTTGGATCGGATAGAGCGGAGCCGTTTTGATACGATTGTATCGATACATCGATAGGGGGGGCAGTGCTCAGTTATTTATGTATTTTCGAATTATATTTGTAATGCAATAAAATATTGAAATGAACATACTTTTATTAAAATCTATGTAAACTATGTTTACATATTAAATATTTATTTTTAATTAACTTAAATTCATACAATAGCTCGATTTGGCTATAAACTAGCTGCTTTTCGAAAATGATCGATTGCAGACTTATCGCCTTCTTTGCTTTCAACTGGTCACACTCGATAACTCGCGGCACGTGTTTATTTTTGTTTTGCTCTCGTCGCTGCTTCCTAAGAAAATGTTGGCCAAAAAACAAAAGATGCAGGCGGAAACAGACTCCGCCGCCGAGCCATCAGAGGCCACGCCCCACACGATACAGGCGCGCCTCATATCAGACACGGGCGAGGAGGCAGGGCCGCCCATCGACCTGCCAGCTGGGATTACGACCCAGCAACTGGGCCTCATTTGCAACGCTCTGCTAAAGAATGAGGAGACCACGCCATATTTATTCTTCGTGGGCGAGGACGAGATCAAGAAGAGCCTGGAGGACACCCTGGACCTGGCCACGGTGGACACGGAGAATGTCATCGACATTGTTTACCAGCCACAGGCGGTTTTCAAGGTTCGCCCTGTGACGCGATGCACGAGTTCTATGCCGGGACATGCCGAGGCCGTGGTCTCCCTCAACTTTAGTCCGGATGGAGCACACCTGGCCAGCGGGAGTGGTGATACGACCGTGCGCCTGTGGGATCTAAACACAGAGACGCCGCACTTCACCTGCACGGGTCACAAGCAGTGGGTTTTGTGCGTTTCCTGGGCTCCGGATGGCAAACGCTTGGCAAGTGGCTGCAAGGCGGGCTCCATAATTATCTGGGATCCGGAGACGGGCCAGCAGAAGGGACGGCCGCTTAGTGGACACAAGAAGCACATCAACTGCCTTGCCTGGGAGCCGTATCACCGGGATCCCGAGTGTCGAAGGCTGGCATCCGCCAGCGGGGACGGTGACTGCAGGATTTGGGATGTGAAGCTGGGCCAGTGTCTGATGAACATTGCCGGGCACACGAATGCGGTGACAGCGGTGAGATGGGGCGGAGCTGGTGTCATTTACACCTCCTCCAAGGATCGCACCGTGAAGATGTGGCGTGCTGCCGATGGCATTCTGTGCCGCACCTTCTCCGGCCACGCTCACTGGGTAAATAACATTGCTCTGAGCACGGACTATGTGCTGCGCACAGGCCCCTTCCATCCGGTCAAGGATCGCTCCAAGAGTTACCTCAGTTTGACCAGTGAGTATGCCGGATCCTTCCTTCGGGTTAATTTTTATAAAACTCATTTTTTAACAGCTGAGGAGCTGCAGGAATCCGCCTTAAAGCGCTACCAGGCCGTCTGCCCCGATGAGGTCGAGTCCCTGGTCTCCTGCTCGGACGACAACACCCTCTATCTGTGGCGCAACAATCAGAACAAGTGCGTGGAGCGCATGACGGGTCACCAGAATGTGGTCAACGATGTCAAATATTCGCCGGATGTGAAGCTCATAGCCTCGGCTTCCTTCGACAAGTCGGTGCGTCTGTGGCGCGCCCACGATGGCCAGTATATGGCCACCTTCCGGGGCCATGTGCAGGCGGTTTACACGCTGGCCTGGTCAGCGGATTCACGCTTGATAGTTTCCGGCAGCAAAGATTCCACATTGAAGGGTAGGTTGCTATCGACTTTCTGCTTTTAGAAGTGTTTAAACATTTTCTTGCTACAGTTTGGAGTGTGCAGACCAAAAAACTGGCCCAGGAGCTGCCCGGCCATGCGGATGAGGTGTTTGGCGTGGACTGGGCGCCCGACGGTTCGCGGGTGGCCTCTGGCGGCAAGGACAAAGTCATTAAGCTGTGAGTATTAAATGCAAAGTATAGGAAAACGTTTCTTTGTAAAATATCAGGCGGGTTTTATTTTCATAAACTAGTTGAACCATTTAATGGCATTTATATTTCTCTATATATATTTTTCTCCACCTTTATTGCAACTTTCAGATGGGCCTACTAGACGTTGCATCCTCCTTCACATTGTACTCTCTTTTTTAAGTAACTACTTGAGGAAATAAAGCAAAGATCCCGAGTGATCTTGAGTGGTGTGATCCTGAGTAACTGATCCTCTTCTCTACAGCTTCTAAATGCTCTGTTGCTGAAGGTTTTCCACCTTCTGCTTGTAAAGACCCTCAAAGGTCTCCGCCGAGTGGGAGAAGTAGCTCTGCGGCACTGCGGACTCCGATTGCAGGGCCTTCTCGGCGGCCACAAAGCCAGCGGCCACGCACTCGCCTAGGCTGCGTTTCTGCTGCAGCAAGGCCGTGATAAATCCTGCACAGAAACTGTCGCCAGCACCAGAGACATTCACAATGTTATTGACCAGAGGGGCGGCATAGAAGCGGATATTGTGGGGCACGGCGGCGGATTTACTGACGTCTAAAAGCAGTGCGGCATCCTGGTCGGCATCCCTGCGATAGCTGAGGAGCACGCCATGGTCGCCGAGGGTGGCTATGATGCAGTTGAAGTGGAAATCGATCTGCTCGATCATAAATTTCGCCTGCAGGAGAAGTTTCTCCCGCGGCAGCTTGGTGCCAAGTTCCAAGTCAACAGGTTGACCGGTAATGGCTTCCGTGATAGTCTTGAGCTCCTGCAGGTTGGGCTTGATCAGGCGTATGTTCTTGGTGAGCTCGGGGGGCAGCTTGAAAGGCTTCCCCGCTATAAACATATCCGTGGGCTCAAAGAAGACGGGAGTGTGGTTCTTCTGCGCCTGCTGCAGGACGCTGGCCATCGCCTGCTCCGAAATGTTGCTGTCCATGACGATGATGGGCGCATCGGCGAAGAACTGATGGTGCGCCTGCAGCGTTTCCGGTGTAATGCTCTCATGGATCTGCATATTCCCCAGGAGAAGCTTGCAGTCGCCGTGTTTATCGAAGATGAGCGAGCAAAGCGATGTTCTTTGGCTGCCCTCGAGGATCATGCCCCGTTTCAGGGCCTTGGGCATCATCTGGAGCAGGGTTTGGCCCATCTGGTCGTTGCCCACGGCCGATATGAGGTTCACGTCGCCGTACAGCTTGTAAATTCCTTCGGCAATGTTGCGACCCACGCCTCCGGCGGCCTGCTTAGCCACCGCCGAGTAGGTGGCTCCGTCCAGCCTCAAATCCCGCTTCTGGTCATCCACGGTGAAGGAGAGATCCAGAATGGAGGCACCAACAACCAGGGGTTTCCTTGTGACGCCAGAAGGGGAGACGGGCTCGTTCCTCGCGGAGATTTGGCTGAGCGAAGCGGCTATTTGCGCCGCCACCTTGGCATTGTTCTTGATGAGCGCTATGTTGGACTTGAGGCTGCTTCCCCCTGTGATCTTGGCTATGGCGGCGAGCAGAAAGGGAGTCACCTCCTTACCGGACACACCCTGGGCCTTGGCCTGCTTCGTTGCCTCCTGAATAGCCGCCTCTATCTTGGCCTTGTCCGCAGCAAACTCCTCGGGAATGGGCACACCAATGAGCACGCCCGACTGCATTTGCAGTTCCTGCCAGGACTGAAGTAGCTTAGCCGCCTCCTGGGCACTGCCGAGGTCATAGGGCACCGTGCAGCCACTGTCGCGGGTGTAGAAATCCGGAAAGATGCCGCCAGAACTCCTGTAGCTGGCCACGCACACGCCCTGCGTCTCCAGATACTCCAGAGTGCGCGGAATGTCCAAGATCGACTTGACGCCGCTGCACACCACAGCCACTGGAGTGCGTCCCAGCTCAGTGAGATCGGCGGAAACATCTAAAGACTCCTGACCATCGCGATGCACGCCACCGATGCCTCCCGTGGCGAACACTTTGATGCCCACCCGGTGGGCAATGATCATGGTGGCTGCCACAGTGGTGCCGCCACTCTGTTGCCTGGCCACCACGAAGGGGAGATCCCTCCGCGAGCACTTGATGACCTGATCGCGGGGCTTCTCGGCCAGCGTGGTCAGTTCCTCGCGAGTCAAGCCCACCTTGATCCTTCCGTCCAGGATGCCAATGGTGGCGGGAATGGCTCCGTGGCAGCGCACCTCCTCCTCCACCGCCAGGGCCGTTGTCACGTTCTCCGGCATCGGCATTCCGTGCGTAATTATCGTGGATTCCAGGGCCACCACCGGCTTATGGAGCTGCAGGGCCTGCCGCACTTCCGGGTGCAGAACTATGTGATCATGCTGCTGACGATGGAGACTTCTGTGCACCAACCGCACGCCGGGAAAGAGAAGAATTCGCCGTAGCAGCATTGTAAACAAATCAAAACAAAAACGCACGCGAGTCGCCGCCTGCTGATCGAGGCGGTACTGCCAACTCAGCCACAAATATCGATATATCGTATTGGATTTATTTACTCAATATATCGAATAAGTAGTATTTGAAAAATGTACTTTAATGGTTGCTATTTTAAAGTAGATCAAAGGGAACATGATACAATCATAGTAGGTAGTCTCGAAAAATATATTTATTTAAATAAATTAGCATGTTGCACTTTTGAATAATCGCACGCCGCTGACAAGTTGTATTCAACAAGTTGGCAGCTCTTTGAGTTGCCGTAAGCGTAACATTTCATGACTTTTCCAGTTCGGCCACACTTAATCAAAATTGCGCGTCTTTTTTGCTTGTGAACATTTTTGCATTTTCATTTTAATATAAATATTTCGTTCATACCATCGCCATGGACTTCCATCAGAACGCCCAAGATCAAAGACTGTTCAACTTCACAGCAGAACAAATGGCAGTGGAACGTAAGCCTAAGATAGCCCAACTTTTGCTCTTCAGAGAAGTTTCAGCCTCAATTTGTTTATTTTTTAAGACAAATACCTAGTGCGGGTCATCATAATGAAAGCCCTGGAAACGGCCATCAAAAAGATCGAGACCCCGGCGACATCGGCTTTGTTGAAGGCCCAGAAGAGGGCTGTGGTGGAGCAGGTTGAGCAATCCTGCCAGCGGGGCCTGAAGGCTCTGCTGGATCTGGACAAGAAGGTGTTTCGCGTTCCGCCGAATGTGCTCTTGGCGCAGGACTTGCATTTGGAGACTACGTTCACCAGCGAGGATGAAGAGCAGAAGACGACCCAGCTGGAGGAAATGAAGACGAACTTTCGAGAGGTAACTGAGGAAGTTCGAGGGAAGACAGGAAAAAGGAAGTTGTTCAGGACTTTAAATGTATTATAAGTCTTTGTTAACATCGCCAGGGATGCCCCAAAATATCAAATATCAACACTGTTCTGATGTTTCCTTGCGAAATGCATTCCTTAAGATCAAGTTTTACTGTTTAAATCATAATCTTTTCACTAATATTTATATTATATTTCAGAACATGGCTATGCTGGCTCAACTGGATGCCGAGGATACCAAATTTGCAGCAATGGAGAATGTCATCGAGAAGGAGATTGAAATGCAGGCAATAGTCAAGGAAGTGTGCTCCTCCTTCAATGTGAGCAAGCTTTCGCAGTTCTGCAACCGAATAGCCAGCGATCTACCAAGTGCCACCAAGATTTAAATGGGATTGTTTAAGGAACTTAGATTTACATAATTGATTGCAAGGTATTTATGTTTAGAAACATATTTCAGATAGTGTGCTTTACATTAAATAAGATATTTGTGGTATTTTTATGTATCTTTATCTTGTTTCCTTTACTCTAAATTGCTGGGAATTTTGTTGAAACTTTTATTTATTTTAATTTGATTTTTCTTGTTAAAGTTACTTTGAAATCTGATATGTGTATGAAGGGGGGTATTAACGTATTATTATATACCAAAGCTAGCCTGGTTCAATTTTGAATTACTTATCGAATACTATTTTTTATATCGGTCTTACGAACTTAATAAAACGACACCCTTGTTGTCTTGCTCTTGGCAGAACTTCAAGAAATTTGCAATGCAGGGTTCTTAACTTCTAAACTTCATAATAAAGTTCATAGTAGAGACATGACAAAGAAACTTATTAAAAATAAAAAATACGCTTTTCTCTTTTGCTGTGAAATTTTTAACAAACTTAATTTTAATTTTTCGTCTCCTTAAGTTTTAAGATCGAACCATTTTGACTGCAGTTTGATCTACCAAAAAAATCCTTCTCTTATAGTTATAGGTGAACATTTTATTTATTCGATTAGAAACAATTTAAAATGCTTTCTCGCCGCCCTAACATTTCTCTCTTATCAAAAATATATGTAGCATTTCTGCTGCAAGTGAGAAAAGTTCGCCATCTATTTCGGGCAGCCATCCCATGTCCCATCCCAATCCCCATCCCCTAGCTTCCCGAGAGGGAAGTTCAACAGCCGCTTGGCCAGGCAGGCAGCCACACGCCGAGAGAAGCCGCCGTCGCCTCAACTAAACTGAAAAACTAAGGCAAAGCAAAGCATCCATCGCCTGCCTCGGCCAGTGTGTAGAGGAAATGTGGAGCTATTTTTAAGCACTGGGGCGACATTTTTCTTGTTTTCCTCTCGCAAAAAAAACGAAAGGAAAAACAAAAAGAATGTGCGAAAACGCGAAAAAAAGAGCAGGCCGAAGAAATATATTAATAAAAGCAGCGCTGTCGCTCGCTGCGTTGGATTTCGGGTTTGGTTCTGCTCGAGGATCCGCTGCATTCGTTATTTCGCCCGTGGAGTTGCACATCGTCGCCGTCGCCGTCTCTGAGGTGGATTCAGTCGCAGTTTTTATGTAATATATATTCAATATTTACCATATACATATTTAAGATCACGCCATGAATGTGGAGAAGCTGAAGCGCCTGCAGGCGCAGGTTCGCATCGGGGGCAAGGGCACGCCCCGTCGCAAGAAGAAGGTCATGCACCAGACCGCGGCCACCGACGACAAGAAGTTGCAGAGCTCGCTCAAGAAACTGTCAGTGAGCACCATACCCGGCATCGAGGAGGTCAACATTATCAAGGATGACCTGACCGTGATTCACTTCAACAACCCCAAGGCCCAGGCCTCTCTGTCGGCCAATACTTTCGCCGTCACGGGGCACGGCGAGACGAGAAAAGTCGTGGAAATGCTTCCGGATATTCTGCCGCAATTGGGCCAGGAAACCGTCGTCCAGCTCCGCATGTATGCCAATTCTATGAACCAACAAAAGGGATCGGCAGGCGGAGAGGGAGCAGCCGTGCCCAGCGCGGCGGAGGAAGATGATGATGTTCCGCAACTTGTGGGGGATTTCGATGAAGTGGCCAAGGTGGAGGCTTCCACTAAGCAGGAGCAGCCGCCCAAGAAGGAGGAGCGCAAGAAGCAGGAGCCAAAGCCACAGCCACAGAAACAGCAGGAGGCAGCCAAGCCCAAGCAGGACAAGCAGGACAACAAGAAGGCTCAGGCCCAGGAAGGCAAGAAGAAGGAACAGCAGCAGCAGGGAAACAAGGATAAACAGAATAAGAACAAAGAACAAGTCAAGGAACAGGCCAGGGACCAAGCCAAGGCTCAGCCACAGGCTCCGCAAGCTGACAAAGAGAAGCCCGCACAAGCGGCAGCAGCTCCTCCGGCTCAGGATCTTCAGAAACCACAGGCTAAGCAAGAGCAAAAGAAGGAATCTCCGAAACCCACTGAACAGAAACTGGAGAAACCCAAGCCGACCGACCAGAAGGCACCTCAGCCGAAGGACAACGACGCCAAGAAGGCAGAGCCACAGCCTAAGCCAGCTGCTACCAAAACCGAACAGAACTCTCAGCAACAACAACAGAAAGCCCCTGAGGTCAAGAAACAACCAGAAGAACCAAAGGCTGAGGTCAAAGCAGCAGCCGAGCCAAAGCCCGAACCACCCAAGGCTTGGGGTGCTCCCGGTGTCCAGACCCTGGCCCAGATTGTGGCCTCGGAGCCACCGAAGCCCGCAGAGAAACCAGCTCCAGAAGCAACTCCTGCTCCCAAAATTGAGGAACCGAAAAAGGTGTCACCTCCGGCCACCCCGCCAGCTAAAGTGGAGCCCACAATTGCTCCTACTGCAGCCACAGCCACTGCGGCAGAGCCTCCTAAGAGTGTTGCTGCACAAGAAGTGCCGCCAAAGAGCGTTCCTCCACAAGAAGTGGCACCTAAGAGTGCTCCCAAGCAAGAATCACCTCCCAAGAGCGCTCCCCCAGCAGAGGGGCCTCCCAAGAGTGCTCAAGAAAAGCCAAAGCAAGCCTCTCCTCCCAAGAATGCAGCGGATAAGCCAAAACAGGGAACTCCTCCCCAGAATACTTCCGAGAAACCAAAGCAAAAGACTCCGCCACCGGCCAAGCAAGCGACGACGCCACCCGTGGAAGTCGCCAAGGCTCCAGCAACTGAAGCTGCTAAAACTCCAGCTCCTGAAGCTGTCAAGGCTCCAGCTGCCGAAGTTGTTAAGGCTCCAGCTCCTGAAGCTCCTAAAGTGCCAGCTCCCGAAGTCGCCAAGGCCCCAGCTCCTGAGGTAACAACCGCTCAGCCAACTAAAGCTCAAGAGCCAATTGCAGCTGAGAAGCCAGCAGAGACTCCAAAACCAGTGGCAGAGGCTGCACCTGCTCCTGCTCCCACTGCCAAGGAGGAACAGCCACCCAGCAAGCAAGTGACGCCACCCGCTACGACTCCAGCAGCAGCTGCCACTCCCACAGCAGAGGCTCCCTCACCAGTGGCTCCCTCTCCAGTGGCTCCCTCAACGCCACCGTCAACTCCCATCTCGGCTCCACCTTCTGCGGCCGCTGTGACCCCGCCTTCGCCTGCTGCTGCCGTGACTCCACCATCGCCAACGGCTGCAACTACTCCTCAGCCACAGAAGCAGGCGCCTCAGAAGAAGCAAGACGCACCTGGGGGACAGAAGCCCAAGCAGCAGCAGCAGCAGAAGCCACAGCAAGCACAGAAGCAGCCACCAGGAGGAGGAGGAGGAGGTGGAAATAAGCCCCAGCAGCAGCAGCAAAATCAACAGCAGCAGAAGCAAGCGAATCCCAATGCCAATGCCAAGCCAGCAGTGGCACCAAAGCCAGCCCCGGCCACAGCGAAACCTTCGCCACCAAAGACAGCGAACCCGCCGAATCCTCAGCAGCAGCAGCAACAGGCCAAGCAGGCCAACAACAAGGCATCGCCGCCCAAGCAGACAGGTGGAGCACAGCAGAAGCCGGCGGCAAACTCGCCCAAGGGCACGGCCTCGCCCAAGGCTGCCGCCTCGCCGAAAGCCAACTCCCCCAAGACCGGAACACCGCCCACTGCTAATCCCAATCCTTCTCCCGCTGCAGCTTCTCCTCCTGCCCCTGGTGGCACCAATTAATCCCAACCAGATTCAATCTTTCGATCGGCAAACCTTGCATTTTGAAATCACCGCGCATTTTCAGACTCAGTTTTTCGGTTTCTTCAGTTACCTCTTTATATTTTCGGATTACTAACCAACTTTTTGATAATTTTCTGGCCAACTTTTGAATAAAATTTGAAATTTTTAAACATTTTATGTCGAAATTTTATCTTATTTTTAAATCTGATGTAAAAACTAATAGGATGTTCTTGGATTGCCTCTAGAAAAAGGATTAACTATCAAGATATTGTTGGGTTCTAAGAAATATTGATGAAATTTTTAGTAAAATGCTTGATGCTTATTTTTTGCACATTTTCTGACATAACAAATATATATTTTGTACAACATCTTTAAGCTAAGAGAAAGATTTAATTTTTTATTAATTCAACAGATATTTATTCTTCTTAAACTTAATGCTAGAACATTTACTTATACAAAGGCCTACACATTTCTGAGAGCAGAATTACAAAGGCATAACATACACAGACTCCAAGTAATTTATCAACATTTATTTACGTTGGGTTTTCAAATTTACCGCGGTCTTCGTTAAAGCTCTTTCTCTGGATCAGTTATCGAAATATATCCAATTCTGACCATCCCTGGTTCTATATAGCTTTTTCCGATAACTAATTACATTTTGAATGCACAGAAACTCTTAATACTAATACATTTGAAAACATTTTGCAGCTGTGTAGCTTTTTCCAAAACTTATTACATTTTGAATGCACAAAAACACTTAAAAACATTTTAAGATCTTTTCCAGCTCAATTTGCCTTGCCTGCATGGCTGCTTGAGGGCTTCTCCTCCTCCAGCGTTGCAGGTTCCTTCTTCTCCGAGTTGAGCTTCCAGATGGCATAGTTCAGAGCGGTGGCAAAGCCCAGCCAGGCAACGTAGGGGACAAAGAGCAAACCGGCGACCTTGTTCACGCGATAGAAGAGAACTCCGCAAGCTCCGGCGGTGGCCGTCAGAGCAACGATGTCAATGAGCCCCTAAAGGAGGAAAAGGGGGATTACAATCACATTGCAACTTAACCACTGATAGGGAGGAAATAAGCTTACACCCTTGATGTTGTGCTGCCCGAAGAAGATCGGCGACCAAGCCCAGTTCAGAGCCAGCTGCGTGCCATAGGCAACGAGGGGAAGTTGGGCATCGCCCGAGAATCCACCGCCATCCCGCCACACCAGGTACGAGCCGTAGCCCATGCCGGCGTACAGGGACGTCCACATGGGTGCAAAGACCCAGTTCGGGGGCTTGAACGAGGGGAACTTGAGGTGGGCGTACCAGTTCTGGATGTGCTTCCTGGTCAGACGACCATTGTAGATGCCGCCCAGGTTGGGCAGGATGACGGCTCCGGCGATGCGGAGAGCGTTGCCAGCACACGGACGATCGGCCATTCTTGGTTCTTGTTGCTTCGGAGAAGTTCGTACTGCAAATGAGTCGCAATATCGGCTGCGCTGGGTTCCAGTATTCTATATTGTTTGGCTTGCCGGTGATTTCATCTGTGTGCACGAGTATTGCGTATACGCGAGGCGCATACTTGATGGCTGCCAGTGTGTGGGTAAGTGCGGGTTGTGGCCAATCAGCTACTTTTAAGCTAAGACTAAGAAACTGTATGGAATTTATCATAATTCAGAATAATTACACATTGAAAAATCACAAAAAGTTAATATATTTGGATTAAAAAAAAATATTAATGTTGAAAAATGTTCTGATATTCCTATTTTACAATCGTCTTAAAGAAGATTAAGTTATATTGAAATTATTTCAATATAATAATTCTAAAATATAAATATCTTAAAATGTATGCATATTTTCTGACTATTAGGTATAATTAAGGTATAAAATTAAGTTTCCTTAAAATTACAAATTTAAACATACTTTCTGACTATTAGGTAAAATTGTATAAATCTTCTATCATTGCTATAAAAGTAATATTGTAACAAATACAATTCTTTTATATTTATAATAAAAAATTAAAAATTGTGTATACCTAACTTTTAGGGTTTAACGTTGGACAGCACTATAAAAATTACTTCAAATCTATTTTTTGTGTGGTGTGTGTGCTCGATAGTCACATGCATAGATAAATGAGGCATTAAACTATAATCAATAAATCCCAGCATGACGTAATGAAACACTAATTGATGTAATATAAAATACTTTCAGAAAATATGAGTGAATTACTCAGCTTTTAAATATTGCTTAGAAGAGCACGAAACACCCGGTTGGAAAGCCAGGGATGCACAATACCCGTTAGCTGTCGGATACATTTTAAACAAAGCCTCTCTGAGGATTTTCTTTAACTGATTAACCTGTTGCTAGCATAAGCTGTAAAAAGCCATGTATAAATATAACGAACAAATAAAAAGCGCACGAGTTGGACTGTGAAAACAATAAGGTGCATTGTGACGAAGAAGTACAATTACATCAATATAATCTAAATCTAGATAACTGCAAGGCATTCAAAAGGTTCTGTGTCTTCTGACTGATATTATAATACCTTAAAGGAGTATTAAAATTTAAAAATGTATCTATAATTTTATAAGATTATTTTGGGAAAATGAAAGCTTAAAAATATAATAAGTTGATTAAGAACACATTAATTTGAAGTCGGAAAACAGTTTTAAGTTGGTTTTTATAAGGTTTATAAATCTGCATACTGAATTCAATTTTATTTTAAGTTTAAATTTTTTGCCAATTTTCGACAATTTTAACGATTTATAAAATGTTGAAAAAATTTATAAAATTTGTTTTTCGCCGGACATGGCTGGATCGATTGGGCTTTTGATGCTGATTAAAAATATATATGCTTTATAGGGTCGGAAATGACTCCTTCATATTATTCTGTGCTTCTGACTTAATTTCATAATACCACGAAAAGAATATTACAATTTAAATATTAATGTATAATTTTAAAAGATATTTTTGAGAATATTAAAGCTTAAAAATATAATACCTAAGCTTAAAATACATTAATTTCATTTCTGAAAACTCTTCTGAGTTAGAATTGATAAGGCTAATAAATCTGCATACTGAATTTCAATTTATTTTAAAATAACTTTTTTTGTCATTTTTTTTTTCACAATTTTAACAATTTAACCCCTTAAAAATTTTGAAAAAAAATTTTACATTTTTGTATTCTACCAGACACGGCTAAATCGACTCGGCTGTCGATGCTGATCAAGAATATATATGATTTATAGGGTCGGAAATGACTCCTTCACTGCTTTGAAAACTTCTGACTAAAATTATAATACCCTGCAAGGGTATAGAAACGTAATTTTATTTTTCTTAAACACTTAAATTTTTTATAAATTTTTTTTTTATGTATAATAACCATTACAAATAAATAGTATAGCTTAAAAATACATTCAAAAAAACACTTATTTATAATTTATTCTTTTAAAAATAAATAATAAATGTATAATAATTTGTATATTGTAATATTGAATTCCTTAATTTAAATTGATAGCGAAATTTTAATACAAAATTCCTTCAGCTCAACATAAAGAACCCGAAGCACCCTATATTCAAAAAGACGACCCCTATTGGCAGTTACTTTTCGAAACCATGACAACCGTTGCTAAGGAAACAAGTGTGGTCTTGTTTTGGCTTTTGCCGGAAGAATTTGCAGTCGCACTTTAGTTGAGTCCGGCGTAATGACACTATATTTCGATACGAAAATCGAGTTTCTGGACTCGGATGCGGTGAGCACCATCAGCAGCTGGCACCCCAGTGAGCCAATGTTTGCAGTGGCCTCGTTCAGTCCGGAAAGAGGCGGATCCGTGACCATATTCGCTGATACAGTATGTATTTCCCATCAGGCTTTGAATATTTTATTAGACACGTAGAAAAAACCTGCAGGGCGAACCACAGCGGGATGTCACATACCCAGTGCACGCCACCTCGCAGGCCACGGCCCTGTGCTGGCATCCGGAGAAGGCTCTACTGGCCAGCGGCTGGGAGCACGGCGATATCCATGTGTGGTTCGCAGGACACCGGGAGTTCGCCAGCGTCAGTGCCCCGCACAAGGCGGCCATAGTCCTGCTGCAGTTTAGCGAGCAGGGCGGACGCATGGTTACGGCGGATGCCATGGGCCTGGTCACGGGATGGCGTTGCGACGGCCAGTACCAGTTCCTCACCATGTTCTCGCACGACCTGCGGGAGGTGCTGCTGCTGATCTGCTTCCGGCGGACGGTGGAGAGCGAGGTGCGGGAGGAGATGGCCAATCTGGCCAAGGCAGCGGTGGCCGGCGATGAGAATGCCTTGGACACTCTGACCAATTGGAGGCCGAGGACCGCCGCTCGGGGGATGACCCACTCCGGGGTGAGGGATAACCACTGCTTCTATGCCTGCACGCAGGGCGGAGTGGTGTACTACATCAACCAGGGCGGTGCCTGTCTGGAGGTAATGAAGTGCGGCTCCTTGCCGCCCATTGTCCAGATGCTGTGGCATCCCAAGAAGTAAGAAGAAATATCTAATCCCAAGCCTTTAAATTAATATTTTTACATATTCTAGAGACGCTGTCATCTGCCTAATGGAGGACCTGACTGTGACTCTGTTCCTGGTAGAGTCCACGGGCATACTCACCGAGCTCGATCGCGTCAAGATGAGCGGTCGGGGAGGAGGCAGGCAGGGCGGAATTGCCTGGTCGGGCAACTCGCTGGCCATTATCACAGGTAGGTCCCGAAGTGATCCTTGTAAAGGGAGAGCAGCATATAAATATCCCCATCCCCCAGGCGACCTCTTTGTGCGCATTTGGGACATCGAAAGGAGTGACAATTACCTTCTAAAAATGGATCTGCCCAGTGGAAACCAGATAGGATCCTCCATGACCAGCTTGAGCAATGGTACCTTGTCCTCGTCCAATCAGTTCTTCAGCCCGGACAGCACCGAAAGCAGCAGTGTGCCCCGAAAGACGCCCAAGTTCGGCGGAGAAATCTTCACCTGCCTGGCCTACAGCTCCACGAATCAAACTCTGTGTGCGGGAACCTCCCAGGGCAGTCTCTATGCCTGGAAGAGGAGCGGAAGTAGGCTGGTTAGTGCCCCAGAAGAAGCCTGGCAGCTGACGAATATCTCCTCGGTGAGGGGAGGAGCCATCCGGAGCTGCGAATGGGGTTTCAATGAGCTGGGAAAGCCCTGCATGCTGGTCAACTGCCCCTCGAATGTGTTTATGCTCAAGGAGCAACCCCTGCTCGCGGTTCATATCCGCGAACTGTGGGCCGTTCAGCGAGCGGCCAAGACAGTGCAGTTGACGCACTGCAGCGGTCGGGAGACCGTGGTCCAATCGGAATTCCCAGTAACGGCCATGGCTCTCAACGAATTGAGCTTGGTGCTGAGCAATGGCAGGAGCATCTCGTCCTTCAGCCTGCAGAGGGTGGAGAAGAAGAGCCTGGACGAGTTCGATGAGATCCTGGAGGCAGTGGAGGGTGCCGAAGCTCCTCCATCAAGCGGAGCCTCGCCATCGTTGAGTGTAAAGCTCCTGCAGACCTTTCCCGCCGAATGCCTGTCGTTGGGTCTGCACAACCAGAACATCTTCTGCCTGGGAAGCAGCGACATTATGATCTATTCCGTGGGCGGCGTGGTGCTCCATCGGATGCAGGCCAGCGACATCGAAGGCAAGATCATCGGCATGGACCTGAGTGGCTGTCACCTCTCCCTGTTCACCATGAATGGCTATGTCAAGGCCTATGATGTGTCCAGGCATGATCCGAAGCTGCTGTTCCCCAGCAAGTCGGGCCACGACATCTTCGATGACTTTGGCGAGTTCATCTTGGTGAAGTGCAACAGTCAGGGCAACCACTTGGCCATGGTGATAGCCAGCAGCAGCTTCACACCCATATCCAGGCTGTACTGCTGGGACTTCGAGAGGAATAATCTCATGGAATACGGTCTAGGGGAGGGAGAGTCCAAGAAAGAGAGCTCCAGCCTGCCTGTGCGCATTTTCTGGGATGCCGACGAACCGAGACTCCTTGGAATGGAGGTCAAGTCCATGATGCAGAAGAAGATTGTGCCCCCAAAGAACTCCCATCACTCACACGCCCACTCCCAGCAGCCCAGTCACTTTGTTCAGTCGCAGATCTTGCTCTTGTTTTACTCTGAAAAGGATACCCTCAATGTTCTGGAGACTCAACCGCTTAAACCGGGCTCCCAGCTGCTCAATCTTTGCGTACCCAATGTGCTCCTTTTGAAGATCAATGCAGTGGAAGAGCAGCCTCTTCAGGACTTTGTGGACCTTCAGCAATGCGATGCTGTGACCAGGAAGCAAGTCCTCAACTTCAGTCTCTATGTGGCGGAGGGAAACATGGATCTGGCGTATCGCAGCATTCGCAGCATCCAGTCCAAGGTGATCTGGACCAACCTGGCCAAGATGTGTGTCCACACCAATCGTTTGGACGTGGCCAAGGTGTGCATGGGTCACCTGGAGCAAGCACGCTCTGTTCGTGCTCTCCGCCAGGCCATCGAAGATGATGACTTGGAAACCGAAGCAAAAGTGGCTGTTTTGGCCATCGAGCTGGGCATGATAGAGGAGGCCAAGGATCTGTATCGTCGCTGCAAGCGTTACGACTTACTCAACCAACTCCTGCAGGCCACGGGGCACCTGGACGAGGCTTTGCAGGTGGCAGAGACCGAGGATAGGATTCACCTGAAGCACACCTACTACCAGAAGGCACAGGAGTTGCGCGAAAGGGGAGACATCAAGGGCGCGCTGGAATACTTTGAGAAGACTCAGAATCCAGCACAAAATATAACCCAGTTGCTGTTGGAGAATCCAGCGGCCATGAAGCGCTATATACAGACCACCTCGGATCCCAAGCTGCTCAAGTGGTGGGGGCAGTACATCGAAAGCTCCGGGGATATGGATGCAGCCCTGAGCGTGTACCACAAGGCGGAGGATTGGTTTTCGCAGGTGAGTTGAATACTTCTGGAACTCCTTTTCCTCCATCTTACACTCTTCTTATCCCCACCAGGTCAAGATCCTTTGCTATCTGGGCAAGATCTCCAAAGCCGATGCCATAGCCAGGCAGTCGGGCGATCGAGCTGCCTGCTATCACTTGGCGCGGCACTACGAGAACGTGGGCAAGTTCCAGGAGGCCATCATGTTCTTCACACGCGCCCAGACCTTCAGCAATGCCATACGCATCTGCAAGGAGAACGATTTCCAGGAGGAGCTCTGGACAGTGGCCAGCTCCTCGAGACAACGGGACAAGGCCATTGCAGCGGCCTACTTCGAGGAGTGCGGTAACTTCAAGCACGCCGTGGAGCTCTACCACCGAGCAGGGATGCTCCACAAGGCCCTGGAGATGGCCTTCGAGAGTCAGCAGCCGGAGATCCTGGAGATTATAGCTTCGGAGCTCGTTCCCGAGTCAGATGCCGAGCTCATCAATCGCTGTGCGGACTTCTTTAGCAGCATCGAGCAGTTCCAGAAGGCAGTCCAGCTCCTGGCCAAAACCAGGCACCTGGAGAGGGCGGTGAGTATCTGCCTGGAGAGGGGAGTCCCTGTCACCGAAGAGCTATCCGAGATGCTTACCCCAGAGAAGGGGGAGTTCGAGGAGGCTACGCGGGTCAACATCCTCATCCAACTGGGGGAGCTCCTGCAGCAGCAGGGAGACTACCACAGTGCCACCAAGAAGTTCACCCAAGCTGGCGACAAAATGCGAGCCATGAAGAGTCTTCTGAAGTCTGGAAACACCGACAAAATCATCTTCTTTGCCAACATGTCGCGGCAACGTGAGGTGTACATCATGGCGGCCAACTATCTGCAAGCCTTGGACTGGCAATCGGATCCCCAGATCCTCAAGCACATCGTCAGCTTCTATACGAAGGGTCAGGCCTTCGATTCGCTGGCCAACTTCTATGCCATCTGCGCCCAGATCGAGATTGAGGAGTTCCAGGATTATGGCAAGGCCTTGACGGCCATGCAAGAGGCCTCCAAGTGCCTGGAGAAGCTCGCCCATGCCCAGCATGCCTATAATAATCTGCAGCGCACGGTGGCGGATGTCAAGGTCATTCTGGAGATACAGCAGGCCCTGAGGGATGGCGACCATCAGCTGGTGATAGGATCCTGTCGCAGCATGTTGGGTAAGTGTAGGTATTTTTTATGGCTTCAGTTATTAATGGGGAACTTCTTCTAGTCAAGCCAGAGCTGCCGCCCATTCGCCATGCACACATCCTGGCCATGCTGGTGCGATCTCTGGTCTATGCCAAGCAATATCCCGAAGCGGGGCGTGCTCTCAAGGAACTGGCCGTCAAGGACAACTCATGGAGTGCCTCGGGATTGGTGGAACGTAGTATAGTCCAGAAAATAGCCAAGGAATGCGACCTAGACTTTGACCTCATATGGAACTCGGGTCGCCAGGTGGCAACAGCGTCCACAATGAGCACGGGAATGAGCAGCAGCAGCATGAGAACCTCTGCCATGACGACAACAAGAGCAAGCTATGATGACGACGAGGCCGATGACGAGGAGATTACCGAGGAGCTGCATTAGGATGATTCAATAAGACTCTACGAACTAGTCATGGAGGTATTTATTACGCAGAATAAATAATAATAAACAAAAACCATTGTCATAGTTTACATTTCTTTGATATAAACCAATTCTGGACTGCATTTACCAGATTACTAGTACTAAGAAGAATAATAGGAATACCTAGAAGATAAATGTACATCCGTAGCGTAATCCCTTTTAAAGTGATAAATGTATATCAAAAGGCAAAAAAACCCAAGTACTTGAATGAATAACAGAATAATTCCATAAATTCGAGTATTGATTAAATCCTAGACAAAGATCCCCTAGTAAATACGAATAAGAATGATAACGCAAAATGATATAATGCAGTTACTATGATGGTTATCTTACATTCTAGTGGAAAGCACCCTTTTCTAATTCATCTCGTACGTCAAAACACAGCGTAAGCACATTCAAAGTTCACCGACAGAGGCAATGAGCAATCTATAAATATCTATACTATATCGCTTGAGATTGCTCACTGCCCGCCCATTGCGGGCTTTTGTGAATGAACTATATACGATATACGCAAGTCTAGTAAAAGCTCTCCTGGGCTCCGAGTGAAGAACGTCACAAACTAAACAAATATAAACCGCGATATGGATTTTGATTGTATACATTTTTTGCCGGCGCCAGCAATAAAAGTGAGAGAGTGGGCCATCGAATTGGAAGCATGAATCACTTGCCCAAAACCGTCCCCATCGGGGCTATGAAATCAGAAGCGATTTCCCGGAATCCTCAGCTGGAAGTCAAACAAACCGACGGGGCAAGCAATTGCAAGCTGATATGCTCCAAATGGGGGGGTAGATGGATCGTAATTAGCTTTATGTTTGTGCACAGAAAACAAATGTGTGTTTAGATTGGGTCATACTTCTTTAACTTGGCATTATCTTGTCTTGTGTTGATACCTTATGATGACCATAAACCTTGGAAAAGACTACAAGGGGGATTTTGTTATAATACCATATTTTATTGGACTTTTTACCCCTTAATGGTGTATAAGAAGGCTTGTATTAAGTCATATATGACTTGTAAGATACAATATAATGTAAATATCAGATCTTACCTGCTGATGATGCATCAGCGAAGGATAAATAACACCTTGTGGTGAAATATTCAAGTGGGTATAGTGAGTAAAGGGCAATTTTCTCGTAATTTTTATCTTATAATTATATATTTCTGCAGATCTCCACAGAAGATGATTTGATTCTAGAAAAACTTGAATAAACTGGAACAAATCACGAGGAGATCCACTTGTTCCACAACAATTATCAATAAAGTACCTCAAGTCTTATTGAAATAGTATCTTTATAGACATTAGAGACACCGTGAAAAACTAGGAACACAAACTAAACAAAATGATCCCAAAATATGGTAATATAAACTATACAAATCTATCAAGTACAAAGCGTAATAAAGTTCAAACCCTTTCAGCATTTTCTCACCGTGTGAGCTTGAGTGAAGCGACCTGTTGGCCAAATATCGAACAGATTCTACCGCTATATCTACTCATAAGTGGGCTTGTGGCCACAGACAACTAACGACTCATGGCAGATTTCCCAGAAAAATGACGCGACATAAACAAAAAGCGAGAAAAACGAGGGAGAGAGAGAACCCATGCGAATCGATGAATGAATTTTCGTTTGGCCGCCGAACGACCTTACCCTCCTCTCTCCTCTCGCCTGCAGAGCTGGGGAACTCCAAGTGCCGATCGCCAGCAATGTGCTTGCTCTATGGACGGGTGACTCACCCGGCGAGTACGCCAGTTTCACGACGTCATGCTTAAGGTTGTTATTTGCCGGCGATAAGGAGAGCCGCCTCCGCGAGAGCGAAAGCTCGCGAACCCCCTGGCGAATCTGGACAGAAGACCCCCAGAAGCCACTCGATTTTAGCCAGATTGATCAAGGGGCACCGAGCAATCCGCGAGAGAGCGAAAAGCTCGCGCGGACTGCGACTTCGTCATGGCTTTATCACACTTTGCCGGCACTGATCATTGGTTCGTCGCTCGCGGTTCGGTGCGGACGCATAGGCTCATAGGACGGAGTTCAGAGGTCTACCTAGTGCCCAGTGAGCTGCTCTGCCTCCGTCGTAATCGGCCGGGCTCTGGAACAATAACGGTCATTAAAAGGTTTCCTATCGTTTCGAAAGATTTCCGCGATATCCGGCACGTGCGGAAAGCCGGCAGCTGATGCCACTTGTTCGGCTATCAGGTGAAATATTCGCCGGCCATACTCGATGGTGAATCATCCGGGGCACATCCTAAATCCGTGTTGTTTTCCACCTTCCAACCGGTTGCAGGCGATAACCAAAATCACCGATTTTTATTGAGTAATATTCCAGGAATTAATATGAATCAAATCAACTCAAAATAAATGATAATAAACAGTACGTAAATGGACTCAATTTTAATATTTGAAAGTGCAAAAGTGACCTAAAGGAGTTTCAAAAAAAAATTACTTATTAAAAAAATAATGCTGGAATTCTGTGAAAAAGTTTAAAAGTTTCGGACAAAAAAAAAAAACGTAAAACAAGTTCTGCTACTAAAGCATATTTTGGGATTTGGAGTACCCATAATTCCTAGAAGTACGAAAAGATTTCGCCATTCAGTGAAAAGTAATCAAAGAATCTGCTGCTATCTGAATATTTTGTGTTGATCTTTAACTTGGTCTGTCAATAATTCAGTGAAAAAAAAATAAATAAAGAGGAGTTAACGTAAACAAAAACAATTTATTGGAAAGACAAGAAAAAAGAAAACCCGTAACCAACACAAGAAAGTAAAAAGTGATATAGAAAACAAAGAATTAAAAAATAAACAGAAAAGGTATACAATATATTAATAAATTACAAAAAAGTGAACAGAAAAATCAAATAATTATTTAATAATTAAATAACAAGCGATACATAAATAAATAAATCAATTAAAAAGTTATCAAATTAAAGAATTATTCCCAAAAAGTCACAAAAAGTAAAAGAATTTACCCATATTGTGAAAATCTTCGTATTCTAGCAATAAATATTGCAACAATAGTATGCTTAGCCCAAACAAAAACCAAAACAAGAATAAAAATAAAAAGAACAAGCCCCGACCAAAGACTTACAGCTGATAATGAACTCCCTGCAAAGTTTCCAAAGTCGCTGTTAAGAATATTGAAATTTAACTGAATTTAAAAACAAATAATACAAATATCACCCTGAAGTGTCACCTCCCTTAATGGCCATTCTGCAGAATCGCCACCAAAGCCTAAGCCCAAGCCAAGTCCAGCCACAGACTATACCGTACCACACTTGGTGCCAAACGAGGGCAGTGGTTAATGCCATGCATCAGGATGTCCGGCCAAAGAGCATCGGATGTGCGGAGAACGGAGCCCAACTGGAAGCGAAGGAGAAGAAAGCGGCGGCCCCGGAACCCAGCTCTCCGGGCAGGCGACGCAGGAGGAGACGCTGCAGCAGCAGCTCCACCAGCGACTCAAGTGACTCCTACTCGGATTCATCCACAGACTCAGATTCCAGTTCCTCCGGTTCTTCAGCCTCCTCATCCTCCTCCTCCTCCGCCAGCAGCAGCAGAAGGAGGAGGAGAAGTATTCCCTTGCCACCCGCCCTCAACTTGCCAGAGTCCCTGCCGCTGGCTCCCATCGCCACCTCCCCCTCTGACCAACCTGAAGAGGCTCCACCTACCAGAAGGGATTCCCTGGACTCCAATCGGAGCATCACGCCCGTCGAAGTGCCCGTGGATCCGCATGCCTGGACCGCTGAGGATATATCCAGCTGGGTGCGATGGACAACGCGAAAATTCAAATTGGATCCGGAGCCGGACATCACCAGGTTCCCGAAGGACGGCCAGGAGCTGTGCGAGCTAACCCGTGCGGATTTCTGGGTCTGTGCTGGATCGAGACGCGGCGGCATGCTCCTGTCTAAGCATTTTGCGCTGAGTTTGTACCATGCCACCGGAAGGGAAACGAGTCCCATGTTGAACGACAACGAGCCAAGTGAGTATATGGGCTGGGATTGGGATTTAAAATTACGAAGAGGGAGCTTGAGAATTGGATTATATTAGAGATAGAGTAGGGGAAAGCGAGAGGTAGATATAGATATACTATACAGATCTTAAAAAATACTGCTGCTTAAGAAGTTATTTTTTACAAGTATATTTCGAAAGGATTATCCCTGTTGTCCTGCGGACTCCGCATCGTTTTCAACAAGAAAGCTCTCTTCTAATCTCGCTTCCCATAAATCTGAGTCGTCCAAGAGGCCAGAGATTGAGCTGCTTGGTAATTGGGTTCACGTGCTATTCCCAATAGTGCGATTGCCCCGAGTCCGAGTCCTCGTGTGTGGAGAATCCTTTGTGGTCAGGCATCAATTGAATCCGTTTCTGACCTCTGCCAGGCTCCCGGTTAAATGGCAACTGATTAAGATTAAGGGTAACTTATGTGTTTCATTGATTGTTTTCCCTCACTCCCCACGCCTCACGCACACGCTTTATTCCTCCTTAATTCCCTCTTTAGTTAATGTGTTGATAAGAGAGAAAAGTTGCCCGGCACAAAGGTGTGGGAACAACAACAACCTTTTAATTACCTTTTCCTCCGCGAAGTTTCTCCCAACTTCATAAACGTAAATCGCTGGGAAAATCTCTCCGCGACAGCGACAGCGGCAAAGTGTGCAACACTTTTCCACTTATTACTTGGCAAGGATTTCGCCGGGCGGGGCCCTGCCTCAAGTGATGAACTTAATAATAAACGATGTAAATATGATAATTTTTCGCAGGATGTGGCATCTAATAATAAAATCAAAATAATCCCGCCGAGTCAAGTTTCAGTTGAAGTCGGGGAGCAGCGTCGGCATTGGGTGGCTTTTCGGTGACAACAGCACTGCGGGTGGTCAGCTCCCAGCATCCAGTACAGGAAAATATTCATTCGTCGCATCCTTCCTGTGGCGGAAAGCCTCCTCTGATTTGGGTCTGTGCCATAGGTGGCTCGCTGGCCTGATCCCGAGAGCCGGCGACGTCGATTTAATTGATTTGTTTTTTATGCCAACGAGGATTACGCGTTGTCCTCGACGTCGGCGTTGCCGTCACGAAGATTACCCGGGAGTTTTGCCATCATAGTTGGTTGTACCAATGTCCTGAGTCACCGCCCCCTTTTCCTGCTCGACGAAATCGGGAAACCAGGGTATGCAAGGGTTGGAAGGTTTTAAAAGTAGAAAGAATTTTCGTATTCCCCAATATTAATCTAATAATTTTTAAATGTGTCATACTGCAATCTTAATTTAAATATTAAGTTCACATGTTTTACAATAATACAATTATATGCATTGTTATTGTTAAGAATGTGAATATTTCTTAAATACGTGGGAAGCATCTATAAATATAGCAATTAACACCACTTATAAATAGGAATTCTTACCAAACGCCAAATATATTTTTCTTGGGAAATTCGCTTATAAAAGTGTTTAATTCTTTTTTAAACCTAATCAAGTCCCATGGCAGTATATAAATAACCGAGTGAACAAGCTGATGAGTATTCTCTAGTCGAAAAACTGGACGAGAGCAGCCTGCTCCCCTCCTCCTCCTCCTCCTCCTCCGGTTGTTTATTGTGTTTTGGTTTGTGGGTGGCGGTGGTAGAGTGGCTGCACGTGGCTCCTGACTCCTGACTTTTGGCCTCTGACTTTTGTGACTTCGCCGGCGAATGCCAAAGCAGCATTTACCACCAGCTGCGCAGGTGAGCCGTAATCTTTCCCGGAGTCGCCTCGGAGCGCAGCCAGGCGAAGATGCTAAGGACCGAAATCCGGGCCATCTAAAGTTTCAGTTGCCAACGGGCCCTGGTCAGACGCGGTTCACACGCTCCTAATAATAAATAAATTTCTAAAACGCTTTTATTGCCTAAAATCCTCAAGAATTAACTGCATTTATGAGAAATACATAATAAATAATAATTAAAAAAAAAAAATAAAATAAAAATATAAAAACCTGAGAGTGAACAGTTTTTTAAAGTTTAAATTTCTTATTGCTATAAATAATGACAATTAATTGAAAACATTTATAAACTTCCTAAAAACTTATAGCTCAACCTATTAAGGCCGCTAAAAGAAAATATACAATATGTACTAAAAAAAAAAATAAAACCAAATAAAATAACAAGAAAAGACCTTTAAAGTACCCGCCATGAGCGTCAGCGTGGACGTGGGTGTCATGTGGCGCCTCTCGGAGGACTTTAACCGGCGCTTCGGCCTCCGCATGCAGCCGGCGGCACCTTCCGTCGTCGGCCAGCACTCGCATCCACATCCGCATTCGGCGGTGCACCACCACTATCACCACCACCACCAGCACCACCAGCATCCGCACACCTCGATGATCTTCAACGGTAAGAGATACATCTCGCTGCCGAAAAATCATCGGAATTTCCGCCAAGAGACAGGCGGCAACACATCCGAAAGACTTGTGAATGAACCGAGGCTTCTCTGAATGGAATGGCAGCCACTCGACCGCCGGCATTTCCGGCGCCTAGAGAGCTGAATGGGATCGGTGGTGGTACCAGGGGCTCTTGCTCTTTCTCGCACTGACATTGTCTAGCTGTGAGCAGTGAGATGTGTCTCTTGGCCGCGGCTTCGCTTGATCACAGACGGCGGGCTGAGATGAGTCACCCTCGGTTATGGCACTTTCGTGACTTTTGCGGCGGTCTTTTGAGGGGATTTTCCCCGTAGAACTGAATCGAGGATGTGGGAATGTACCCAATGAAGAATAAAGCAGAAAATACTGGCAGCGTCAGAAAGCAACTCCTGATACCACCAGGAAGTCCAGTTTTGTATAGTTTTGTATAGTTTAGTTTATTTTTGCTTAGCTTCTTCCTATTAAATGGCTTTACTTAAAAAACAAAATTTACTCGACCGAATCGAATATTAGGAAATAGTTCACAAAAAACCGCGAAGGGGTCATTTCCGACCCTATAAATAAAATATATTCTTGATCAGCATCGATAGCCGAGTCGATCTAGCCGTGTCTGGTAGAATACAAAAATTTTAAATTTTTTCAAAATTTTTAGGAAGTTAATTGTTAAAATTGTAAAAAAAAAAATGGCTAAAAAATTAGTTTTAAAATTAATTGAAATTCAGTATGCAGTTTTATTAGCCTTATAAAAACTAACTCAGATCACTTTACAGAATTCAAATTAATGCATTTTTAGCTTAATTATTATATTTTTAATTTTCTTTAAATTAAAATTAATTAATTTTCCCACAAAATTTTCTTTTAAAATAATGGATACATGTTTAAATTGTAATACTCCTTTCGGGATATTATAATATTAGCCAGAAGCACAGAAATCAGTGAAGGAGTCATTTTCGACCCTATAAATCATATATATTCTTGATCAGCATTAACAGCCGAGTTGATCTAGACATGTTCAATGAAAAAATAAATCTAAAAATTTTTTTCAAAATTTTATAAGGGGTTCCATCATAAATTTCTAAAAAAAAAAATATATAAAATTAAAATTGTAAAATTTATAATGTTTATATGCAGAATTATAAATCTGATAAAAACTAGTAAAGAAAATCGTTCCGAATTGAAATCAATGATTTTTTGGCTTAGTTACTTTGATTTATCCCCAAAAATTTTATCGACAAATAAAATTGAATTAAAATTAGATATTTGAGGTCTTCTTTTTATTATCATATAAGTTTGATTTTCTTCGTTTAATTTATTTATTATATATTATTTGTTTTATTGTCTTCTTATTTGTTATTGAACTAAACCCCAACTGAAGAAACTAAAATGTTTAAATTTTGGATTATTGTTTAATTTTGTAATTTATATAAAAAAAATTGCTTTTAACTTTATTAAATATTTGCAAATATTAAAAATAGTATTATTATTCTTCATTAAGTGTTTTCATGATTAAATATTACAAATCATTTATATAATAAGCGACCGAATACTTTTCTTTCTCCCAAACTTGTTTCAAAGTTACAAACTTCAATTTAAATATAATAAGTATTAACTTAATGAAAGGCCCGTGTTTTCCATAAAACTGGTTAAACATGCTTTTGAAACCAGCTTTTCTCGCTGTGTAGTGAGCGGTGCAGGATTTATGTCCGCTTGCGGTTGATTTTCTGCGAATCCGCGCTGGCTTATGGCCTTTCAGAGCCATCACTTGGCACTCAGTCCACGTCGCCTCTGCCTCCTGCTCCACAGAAAGCTCGTTTAGCTTGGCATGGGTTTCATTCGCGACTCGCCTGCCCTCCCTCTCTGTCTCTCTCTCTTTCTCTCTCATTCGCTCTCTGTTTCTCTCTAGCGAGAGGCACATATATCTGTGTATCTGGCGGCTAATGACCCCCTTCTTCCCCAGATCCATATCAGCTGCTGAATGCTGCCTCGCACCGATTGGTCGCCCAGGGCTCCGGGGGCCAGATCCAGCTATGGCAGTTTCTACTGGAGCTGCTCGCCGATTCGTCCAACGCCGCCTGCATCAGCTGGGAGGGCCAATCGGGGGAGTTCCGGCTCATCGACCCCGACGAGGTGGCCAAGCGTTGGGGCGAACGCAAGGCCAAGCCCAATATGAACTATGACAAGCTGAGTCGGGCTCTCAGGTGAGTTTAATCCCATGCACTTTGTTTAGTTAAATGATGTTTATAATAACAATAATAGCAGAGCTTTATTGTATTTTAATATTTTAATGTTTTCAAAATGGCACATTTCCTTGTTTTCAACACTTTATAATTTATAAGCTCTGTGCTAGATTAGTTTTTTAAATTTGGGAAAAAAAAATCATTCAAATCATTTAAAGCCTTTAATTCTTTTTAATATTCACAATTTGAAAACTTTTAAAAATATGGGTAACTTAAAAAACCAAACAATTTTATCTTATTGTATTATGAATTTATTAATTGGTTGGAAATTGGAGAAAATGTGTATTTTAGTAATAATTAGTATTCTAAAATAAAAAAAAATTGGTATCAGTAAAAAAATCAAAAGAAAATTCATTATTTTCAACATAGAAGGTTTTATTATGTTGGTATTTTAAAAATACCTAGACTTAAATATATATTGTTTTATTATCTAATGTTAACATTAGTTTTTTAAGTTAAATAAAATAAGTAAAATAATTATTAATTACTTTTTGCAGATACTACTACGACAAGAATATCATGACCAAGGTGCACGGCAAGCGCTATGCGTACAAGTTCGACTTCCACGGCTTGATGGCCGCCTGCCAGGCCCAGGCGCAGGGCGGAGATCCCGCCGCCAGTATGCTAGGTTCCTACAATCACCACAGCGGCGGGGGTGGCGGGATGCAGGTGGTACGCCACCCACCGCCGCCGCCGCCGCTGCATCACCCGCACCACCACCACCCGCATCATCCGCACCAGCACTCGCATCCGCACCACCAGCTGGGACAGCCCCACTTCCTGCATCCGCCCCACCACACGTCGCCCGCCTCCACCAGCTCCAGTCTGGGCTTTCCCTCGCCCTCGACGGCTTCGTCTCAGTTGTCGCCTGGCCAGGCTCCAACCGCTAACGCCTCGTCCGCCTCCACATCGAATTTCCCAGCTCCATTCCAAGGCGGGACACCAGGAGCTGGAGACCCTGGCAGGACACAGGACACCACAACCCCAAATGCATTTAATTGAGCCCGCAGAGCAACCCCAATTTGTTGTCGAGGTCGTCCAGGGAAGGAGGAGAGTCGCTGGGACTGCGCACGGGACCACCCACTGCGCAGAGAGAGAGAGAGAGAGCCAGCTAGCCTCGGATGAAGGGTCAGCCGGCCATTAAAAAGGTCGTTTCGCATAATTCCAGCCACTTTGGGTTAATTGTGGGGTTAATAAGTGTGATAACCTTGGAGCAATACTCGGAGACGAGCCTCAATTTGTTACCCTTCGCCTGTTATCCTTGGCTTCTTCTAGTTGTAAGAGATCCTTTATTATTCCAACAAAGGGCTCTCGTCATTAAGTATTTTTAAGTTTGCACATCGATTAAAAAGTAAATGATGCTTAAGGAGTAAATGTTCCTGGCGTAATCCTAGACAGCACACGTTATGGCCAGGATGAGGAAGGCCAGGCTGTAGACCACGAAGAAAACGCGATCCATGGCGGTGGCCAGAAGCGCCCAATCAAACTGGATGGCCTTGTAGGCTGGCACCTCGCTGGGATTGATGTCCAAGGGATTCGTTAACTCGTCCTCGTCCTCGTTTTCGTACACATTCTGCTCCTGATCCTGCTGCTGCTCGTACAGCTCATTGGTCTTCTCCGCCTGCTGCGGCCCAGGCTGGGTGCAGAAGTGCGAGAGCAGCAGCCAGGTGCCGACTTTGCCGTGGAGGAGCTTCCTCAGGACATCCGGGATGCGTCTCTTGTGCTTGACGGTGGCCAAGTACAGCACGGCCACCTCGATGATCGCAGACACGCTCAAGAGCAGCAACGTGGTGCTGTAGAAGATGACTGCAAGGGATTGGGAGGGTTACAATTTAAAGTTTCAGATAGCCAGCAAAAGTAAGTATAATCCTTAACCAGAGCACGTCGTGACTCACCCACTAGCGGCGTCTTATTGGCCAGCACCGGCACCAGCTGGGCAAAGTACATCAAGAAGGCAGCGATGACGACGATGAGCAGTCCATTGATCATGATCTTCTCGCCGCCCATGTGTGGCGGCAGCCAGAAGGCGGCCAGGGCCAGGATGACAATGCAGGACGCCGGCGTATAGATGACAGCAGTGTACATGGAGGACCTGCGCTTCGCCGTCAGCGTGTACTCCATGTAGCCATAAAAGTCCTGACTGACGAACTTCGCCCTGGAATCCACAATCTCCCACTCGGGCGACTGCACCAGCTCCTCGTAGTCCAGGGTTGCGTCCTTGTCCGTTACATTCTCCGCCACAATGTTTTTCAAGCCCCACGAGCCGATCTGCAGGGTGCAAGTTTGCTCGTCCTGCGGCCAATTCTGCATGTTGAGGTTGCAGTAGGCGGTATACACGGCAGGCGGAACCCGCAGGAGGTGCCCATGGAAGCTAAGCAGGACCTGGGTGTCGGCCACGAGGCCTCCCTCGTCGCCATTGAAGAGCGTGATCTGCGGCGTCCACACCTCACTGGAACGCACAATGATCTGCGTGATGTTGTCGTACTCCGAGGGCTGCCAGGTCAGGTTCTCGTCCTTCCAGCGCTAAAGAGGATTACAATTACAGGTTAGGAGCGGAGGAGCTAGCTACAAGATGACAGTTGCAGTATTACGATATTCAGGTAGCAGTGAACGGTCAGCTTGCCGTTGATCTCCTCGATGTCTACGTAGTTGATCACAAGTCCCAGAGAGACGGGCGTGGGCACGCCTTCGAACTGCGGCTGCACCAGCTTGTCATAGTTAAGGAAGAGCCCGGCGTGGAGGCGATCCAAGGCCTTCACACCGCCTAAATCGGTGTCGGCTGATTGGATTGGTTATTAAATTCATGAAATCCGTTAGATATATCACAAAAAAGGGAGGTTTTCATAACCCACCAGCCGTGGCGCCTGGCACGGAAGCTGCTGCTGCTGCCAAGCCCAGTAGCAGTAGTTTCATACCGGAAATCGGTGTCTTTATCTTTAGGCTCTCCTTCATGGTTGGGTTTCGTCTGGAAATGTCTCAAGTAAGCCTCGTATCCAATGCTCGCTCCCTGGGCTCTCGTACACAACTGAGTTCGGTTCTCCGGCCTGGCACATGGCCGCGTCGGCGGCTCTGATATCGCCACTGGCCACTTACTTCTCTCTGCTCGGCGTCGCAGATAACGGCCCACATATACTGAATGTGTGCGTGGGCGTTTGCTACACTCTCTTTTAATCACCAGCTTCAATGAATTTTGATACAAATTTCTGTTGGTATTCTATTTAGATTTTACATATTTAAAAACTTATGAAATAAACGGAAATTTGCATATTTTATATTTTAGATAGAGTTGTCGGAAATTTTTAAAAATATCGTATCGAGGATATTTTCTTTATTAAATATCAATATATTTGATATTTATTTAAAAAGAGAAAATAAGAGCGTAAAAGAGGGAAAGTAGAGATTACGCTGAAAGAAAAAAATAACGACAGTTGCGCAGCATGTTTTTATTTATTGAAATAATTTTAATGCAGTATTTTACACCAGACTTTTCGGTCGCGAGCGACCAAAGTACCAGACTTATTTTAATTTATAATAATTTAATATAATTTGCACTCAAAAGTATGTATGAAACCATCTACAGTTTGAGAAGCACCAAGGAAATTTAATGTGGTGCATTTTGAGAACTATTGAAACAGTTTAAGAAGCACTGGTACATTTCTAAGATTCCAGTTTGACATGCACGGATCCCAATAAATTTTCACATATTTCATGCCATGTAACAGGCGAACAGAAAGGAGTAGATAGAAAATCAGAGGTGATTTAGCGAATTGAGTGGAAATGACATCACAGAGCTCGCTCAAGTACTTAAGCGGTTTTTAACAGTTATCACATTTTGAGTGGTTTGTTAGCTTCTGCGCGCCTGCTGCATTAAATTATTATTGTTAAATTTAACAATAATTTTCCAAGAAGAATAACGATGAGCAGATCTGTGAGAGAGTGAGTGAGAGACCCAAGAACCTTGCACTCAAAGAGCTGATGTGAGAGAGAGAGTGAGTGAAACACAGAAGAACCTTGCGCTTAAGGTGCTGATCTGCGAGATAGTGAGTGAGATACTCATAAGGACGATGTGAGAGAGAATGAGTGAGACACCCAATAACCTTGAACTCAAGCGCTTGAGTGGTTCTCAGCTGCACAATTTTAGTAGGCCTTTCTGCGAGCCTGATGCTTGAAATAAATTATTTGTTATTTTCTATGTTATTCTATGTTATTTTCTCTCTTTCCTTTCCTCGAGGAAGGACTGATCTGTCTGTCAAAGTTTTTCCCTGTCGCTCCCAATAGGAATTACCGATTGAGCTCACTTGTTGATGTGCTCTCTTATTTGCATACGCCCACATACATAGATACAAATGTCCCAAACCTCTATTTATTTTAGATTCTTTAAGTTTTTTCTTGGACTTACCTTCTTATGCGCATCTTCTTTGTAAGTCATATTTTTCAGTTCATCTTCATCCTGTGCTTCTATTTTGGCACTCACACTAACACACACATTTACACACAATCGAAAGTAAAAGGGGATCACCGCGTGTCCTTTGCTTTTGCTTGCACTTTTCAAATAAAATACGCACACAATAATAACACAATATAACACCTAAAAGATAATAAACGAAGAAACTGCACTTCTGCAGAACTCGCGGCACTTCACGTGACGGCTTCACTTTTCACGGCCATTTGATATTGGAATTTCGGGATCTTTTTGGAATAAAGCTGCGAAAAAATCGATTTCAGAATCGATCTATCGATTCTTTTTTTTGTCGATTATCGATTTGGTTTTTCGAGGGGAAAAAGGCAAGCTTACTCCAAAGATTTTGTGTTTTTTTATTTGAAATAATAGTTTTTTAGCTCATATATCCCAGGGCGGGTTTCGACCCGATGCCCGCAGTCCGCACAATAAACAAATAACGATATTAATCGTACGTCTCAAAACTACACTAGCACAAAAACCCCCATCACTACCAAAATAAATGTAAACAAACGAAAGATACGCAAAGACACTTCTGGGACGGAATTGTGGCTTTGATGGAGTCACCACGACGCACCC